>HG992021.1:7500-262500 GCA_905220435.1 Amphipyra tragopoginis | reverse complement strand
CAACCCAGTAACTGGGTAATACGATACTCTTGGTAAGACTGGTTGTCAGACTTTCTGGCTTCTGACCAACAGTAACGACTGTCAAAGATCTACAAATGACAGCCGGGACCAACGGCTTTACGTGCTTTCCGAGGCACGGAGGAAACTCGCTATGGTAAATGGTCACCCATCCACAGACCAACCTCGGCAAGCGTGGCTTAACCCGGAAGATCGGTCTATGCGGCTGTAATTATTTAGCCACGAGCTCCTCGTGGCTAAATAATTACATGCGTCAGAACATGAATTACACATACGATCAGACTATCGGATCGGATGTCAGAATCGTAAGCATCGTCCAGGCGTAGTCGTCGTCCAGAAAAAATCGGACACGAGAATCGTACGTGTATTTCATGAATCCGATCAGATAGTCGGATTCAGCTCCCGGAAGCAAATAACAGACATGTATTTTGACCCTTAATCACGTGAGGCTCGAAAGGGGGGGGAGGGGGTTCGAAAAAAGTCACGAAATATCACAAGAGGAAGGGGGGGGGGGAGTGTAGTGAGATATCACGTGTTGTGTATTAATTTTTTTCGTTGAGCGCGCGATTTCATTACCGAAAAATGGCGCGTGACTTTGACTCGCCGTTGCCAGGTAACGATTTCTGCAACCTATGTCTGCTAGACATTTTATCACGGTAGGGGGGGGGGGGGGGGGGTAGCCTAAAACCTCACCACGTATTACCAGGAGGAGGGAGAGGGTAATAAGTTGCTAAAAAACATCACGTGATCAATGGACGACCTCTACTTGCGTATACACGTTAGGGCATGGGTTGCCGGCGCCGATCTGTCAGCGCTTGACGATGCTAGGAGCCTACTCCCTAACTCCGTCAACGAAGTTAGTCGCTTGTCCGAAACTAGTCCGAAATGTAGGAGTGAACAAAACAAGTATCAAGTTCAACTTTTCGGACGGGCAATAACACGTCGGTAGTAGGGATAACTGTCAAATCGTGTTGTCATTTTGGAACGCTTAGTCCGTATAAGGCTTAAGGAATTACACTGTGGCGGCATCTATCTCGCCACATGCGAACTATCCTACATCGCGCATGCTGGCTGGTTGTGGGACTCGCTGCTTGCTGCTCGATTGAATGCTGAGCTGCTGAGGGAGTGATGATGTGGCTGCCGAGGCTGCGAAGGTTGTGTGTGACGTCACCAGTGTGGAAACACTGTGACGATCACGTCGGGGTCACCAATGTGGAGAAACTTGGTGTAGTGTTCCTCCAACCAAAGGGAGGATCCTCCAACCAGGCGGAGTCTTGTGCCTGGCGGGCTACTGCACAACGGTTGATGTTGGGAGGTTCTATATATACTATCTGCGTGTTAAATCTTGATTGCGCGATGTAGGATAGTTCACATGTGGCGAGATAGATGCCGCCACAACACGATTTCGCTTACACTCTGTTTAGCTTGAATAATCGTTAAAAAACAATGAGCCATTTCTATAACATTTCAATTTGTTGCGTCATTTTATTCCTTTCTCTGTTAATTATCAACATGTCGTTATTTTATGTGCAGGTGGATCTCAGTCTCATAGGACGCAACTCAACCTCGCCGTCGTCGACTAACAGCTCCGGTAGTGGGAACACGGTGAGTAATCAACATATTTACTAGAGATACATATGTATTTAATTAAACTGACAACAGACAACTTTACTGGAATACCGAAATGTATTAGGGCTCTTAGGACTCTTACACACCACGTTTTTTTCAGGCGCTGTCGACGCGCGTCGCACGCAACTATAACGCGCTGCAAACGCGATGTTATCGCAACCAATTTACTTATTCACACGTTCATAAAATTGTAGTATGCAGACGACGACTTTTTCGCGAGCTGTCGACACGCTCGTAGCGCGGAGTTACATCGATACAGACGCGCTGGAGGGATTTTAGCGGTGTACCTAATTATCGTAGTAAACCTTTGTGCGGAGCGGATGCTTTCGAGCCGTTATGAGCGGTGTTTACGTACACTATAAAATTGATGAGCAATCGCCGAAGGAGTAGGAATGGTAAAGGATAAAGGACTCACCAAGCACTTCTTCGGCAGCGTACGTAGATATAAAGTTTGAGTTTGCAGTGTCCAGTCCTTTGAAGGTTCCTTATGGGTAATGCACTTCACCAGTCTATAAACACTGCACTAGTTATTATTATAAGCGGGGAATGTTAATTTTGCGGTTAAAGAAAGTTTTGCGGGAGCCGGCTCGAACGGGCGTAAAGATTATGTTGTGTTTGATTTTTCTTCCGCAAGTGCATATGGCGCCACTTGCTATGACAGCCGAAGTCCATCTTCTTTCTCTCTCTGCCATAGGGGTCAGGGTAATGTGAGGGAAAGGGAAGGATACAGGAAATAGACGAAAGCTCATCAAATCATAGTGTATTTAGCGGAAATAAGTAGTTAATTTGACTATAAGAGTCACAGATAATTAAATAGTGTTGCGGTTTGAAAAATATTAAAATATTGAATTAATTTGGCCAAAACATCCTCCGCCGCCTTGAGAATACGTAGTGTTCTCGAAAGAAAGGTTAAACTGATATCTAATACTTAATTAAATTAATTAAACTAAAGATAAATATTACTTATGCGGTTAAATTTATTGAGAAGGTAAGGGGCATAATTTTACAATGGGTCTTTTGAAAGAACCATTGGCAGTTTTAACTAGTGCGACGCGGATCGTCCCATCTTTTCCGGGAAATACTTGAGTGATAATACCCATAGGCCAACGTAATGGGGGGATATCATCTTGATGTATAAGAACTACAGTACCGACTTTAATATTATCTATATTATTAAGCCACTTCTGCCTAACTTGAAGATTGTGTAAATATTCCACACGCCATCTTTTCCAATAGCTGCAAACCATTTGGTCTAACAGTTCTTTCCTACAACGTAAAGACATAGGGTCCCCGGAAACATCCCGGACAGGCAACGAAGTAAGAGGTGAAGCCATAATAAAATGAGCGGGAGTAAGAGGCTCCGGATACGGATCTTCAGATAGAACACAGAGTGGTCGCGAATTGAGAACTGCCTCAATTTGAGTGAGAACAGTCAGAAGTTCCTCATAAGTGAGAAGCTGAGAACCGATAACACGGTATAAATGCGTTTTTACGGATTTAATGTTGGATTCCCACAATCCTCCAAAGTGAGGAGCGCGGGGTGGAATCATTTTCCATTCAATGCGGTAGTCATTGGTCAGTAGTTCTTGTAATTGAGCTTTAGCTCCAATGAAATTGGTTCCATTATCGGAATATAGATATGAAACAGGACCTCGACGGGAAAGAAATCGCTTAAATGCGGAAATAAATGTATCAGAAGACACATCCGTAACTAATTCAATGTGAATTGCTTTGGTTACAAAGCATATAAAAAGACAAATATAAGCTTTTTGACTTCTTTGACCTCTGCGTCTACATAAAGTTACTTTAATCGGGCCAGCATAGTCTACACCCGTGTGAACAAACGCCTTGGTCTCCTGTACGCGGCAAGTAGGTAAATCAGCCATTTTAGGGCTGGGGTGCGAAGGAGAAGTTTTAAAACAAAAATTACAAGAGTGTACTCTCTGTCTAATGACACTTCTAGACGAAAGTATCCAATACTTTTGGCGCAACAAAGAACTTAGAAGGTTGGCACCAGTATGACAATGAGCGCGGTGAAAATAATCAATTAAAAGATGAGTAACATTGTCATGTTTGGGTAAAAGAGCGGGATGCTGAGCTTCAAATGGAAGGTTAGCATTAGATAGTCTACCTCCGATTCTAATAATATTATTGTCGTCTATAAAAAGATCGAGTCGTTTAAGCGGTGAGCGTAAGTTGCCCTTTTTAATATCGTCGTAAACAGTTTGAAAATGGAATTTTTGAACAGCGCGGATTAAGTAAGTTTCAGCTATATTTAACTGAGAAACAGGAATTATATCATGACATTTGTCACGCGGAATTATACGAGAAAATCTTAATACGTAAACTATTATGCGTAAAATCTTATTCCAAGATGAGAATTTTTGAGCAAGATTATAAATTAAATTAGGCTCTATAGAAGCGGATGTGGTAAAAGTTAATGTTTTATTGTTATATTCAGGTAATTCTTCACAACATGTTGGAACAAATGGAGTGATAGGCCACTCGGAAATTGGATATTGAAGCCATTTAGAACCATGCCACCATAAATCATGTGACAGTAATTGTTCAGGTAAAAGACCTCTAGATAGACAGTCACTAGGGTTTTCTTTTCCACTAACGTGGTAAAAGTGTTTAGGAGCAAGATTTTCTTGACATTTAGCAACGCGGTTACTTACAAAAATATTCCATCTATGTGGGGAAGAATTAATCCATGAAAGCGTTATTTTAGAATCGGAAAAAGCATAAATGTTATTAATAGCGGTACGAGAGCGGTAAGTGTCATTAATTAATTTTATAAGTTTTGACATAAGAACAGCGGCACATAGCTCTAAGCGAGCCAAAGAAACGACCTTTACAGGTGCAACCTTTGATTTAGCACACACCAAACGTACGTGTGTGTTACCATGTGTATCAGTAACATGTAAATATATGACGCAGCCATACGCTTTCAGGCTGGCGTCAGCGAAACCAACAATATTCGTTGTACAGCCAATAGAAACGGCTAAATGACGCGGAATTTTTAATGAAGAAAGAAGAGGCAATTGCTCTTTAAACTTTTGAAAAAGTGATACAATATCACTCGGAGGAGTATCATCCCAATCTATATGAAGATTCCATAATTCTTTTATGAGTAATTTGGCAAATAATACCACTGGAGCGGCAAAACCGAGAACATCCCACAAGCGGGCAATAGCGGAAAGTATGGATCTTTTGGTGCAACTCTGATTTATATCTGACGTAGTAAAAGTGAAGCTATCGTCTGAAGGAATCCATTTCAGGCCTAGAATTTTTAAATTATCCTTATCCGAGAAATCTATAGAAGCGCGGTTGGATTGCGGCACAGAAGCTAACAACTCCGGGGAATTACTCGCCCATTTGGTGAGGTCAAATCCACCAGCTTTAAATAAAGCGATGAGTTCGTTGGATAAAACCTTGGCTTCTTCTAATGAAGGAATGGATGTGGCTAAGTCATCCATGTATAGTTCACGCGAAGCTACAATAGCAGCGCGGGGAAAACGATCTTTTTCATCAGCTGATAACTGGCGCACAGTGCGCATCGCTAAAAACGGACTTGATTTGAGACCAAATGCAACCCTGTTAAATTGAAACTCTCGAATAGGTTCAGCGGTATTAAAGCGGAATAATATTTTTTGATACTTTCTATGTTCGTATTTGACATTAATTTGAAGATACATTTGCTTTATGTCGGCTGTAATTGCGACTGGAAATAAGCGGAAATTTAATAATAAAAGAAATAAATCAGCCTGCAAATTCGGCCCCGGATGCAAAATGTCATTTAGTGACACTCCGTTATGGCACTTGGCACTTGCATCAAGGACGATGCGAACCTTAGTGGTTTCTTTATCCTGCCTAACGACGGGATGATGCGGTATGTAATACCCGTTACCGCGGTTATCAGTACTATTTGAAGTAATTTCTGAAAGGTAATTTTTATCAATGTATTCTTGAATAACTTCGTTATAACTAGCGCGGAGCTCGGGATCTCGTAATTTGGAATATTCCAAAGCAAGTAAACGTCGATAAGCGACAGAGCGGGAATTGCCCAGCGCAACTGGATCTTTACAAAAAGGTAACGCGGTAGTATATCTGCCGGTGGAGTCACGTGACACAGTAGCAGAATACTGCTGTTCACACTCCGTTTCGGACGGACTCAAAAAAGTTTGCGCGGGAATTTCTTCGAGATTCCAGAATTTATGAAGAGAATCATCGAAGGAAAGAAAACAGTTATTCAAACTAGCTGTGAAAAAAGTAGCGGTATTTAATGCAGCGGATGCAGGGTTATTACAGTATGGAATAGCGGGAACATCACCCATAAGAATATAACCGAATACGGTTTCAATCGCGGATGGAGCGGGAGGTGCAATAATTTTGCCACCTAACAACAAAAACGGGAACAATTGTGCCCCAAGAAGCAATTCTACCTCTCCGGGTTTATGCCAGAGAGGGTCAGCAAGCGGTAAGTCAACTAAATGTTGCACTATAGAAGTGTCAACAATGTCTGTCGGCAGCCTGTCTGTAATACAGTCTACGACAAGAGCGGTTAAATTATAAGAATTATTTTTATCTTTCGCGGTAACTTTAATTTGAACATAGCCTAAAATAGGGCGTGATGCAGATCCGACACCTTTAATAAACGAGTTGGTAAGCGGTATAATATTTAATTGAAGCTGTTTGCAGCAAGCTGTAGTGATAATATTATTCTGTGATGCGTTATCTATTAAACACCGAACTAAAACATATTGATGATCGTTATTATTAACGTAGACTTGAGCAGTCGATAAAAGAACTGTAGAACGGGATGAATTATTAGCAATAGGTGAAAATATATTTTTATTTTTCGTTTCAACTCGCGATCTTGCACAAAGCGACACCTGTGGAGTAAGTGTGGTACTACTAGTAGGCGCGGTCGAAGCAGTCGCGGACGGCGCGGTAACAGAGTTTGCAAGCGATGTATTCGGTGCATCGGACACCGGCGCGTGCGAGCGAGACGCCACTATACGGTTATCACGAGGCGGTGAGTGAGACGGATGCGAGTTAGATACTACTTGTTGCGAATTATTATTTTGGTTATCTAAATAATGTAACAGAGAATGGTGATGTTTATTACATGTTTTGCAAAGATAGGTAGATTTACATTGGGATGCGGTATGTGTAAGACTGAGGCAGTTTACACACCCTCGTTTGTTTTTAACGAAATCCAAACGTGATTTAGCGTTAATCGCTTTGAAAGATGGACAATAGTATATTTGAGAGTGATCAGATTTATTACAATATAAACAAGCGGATTTTAAATTATTATTATCGCGGGTTACGAAAGAGTGGTGGACTGTATTTCGCGGTTGAGTACGTGAAGCGGAGAAATTATTTTTATTAGGGTTATTTCCCATTGATGCGTTTCGTGATAATCCAGAAACTGGTAAAGCGGTGCGGTCTAATATTTTAACCTGCGACTTAATAAAGTCAACAAAGTCCTTATAAGAAGGAATTTCCTCGTCTCTCATATGCATTTCAAATAAATGCGCGGTTGCGGGATCTAATTTTCTCATGGCTAAGTTAAGTAAAATAAAATCTTTTAAGTCCTTAATTTTTAATTGTTCTAAAGCTGAAACAGAGGCGTGGAAACTTTCAATAAAAGTGTTTAGAGAAGCGGAATTATTAACAGCGGGTTTCATGTTAAGTATGTTCGACATGTAATGAGAACCTAGTGCCCTAATATCCTGATATTTCTTGACTAAACTGTCCCAAATAGCATGATAATTTTCTCCTGACGGTATAATCCCTGCGGTTAACTGTAAAGCGTTACCTGTTAATTTACCTATCAGGTACTGAACCCTTTGTGAATCTGTAAGGTTAGTATTTAAATGGATGTTAGATTTGAATGACTCGTAGAAAACGGGCCAATTATCAATTTTTCCGTCGAATGATGGGATTTGAATTGGTGGTAGTTTGACGCAACCTTTAAATTGGGAAGTATTATCCGGCAATTTAGAGTTGGTCGGCATTTTTTGCGTATTTGCAGCGACAAGTGACCGAAGCCGCTCGACACGTGTGTAAACACCATCGAAAGAAATAAGACTATTGTAATCGATCTTATAATCGGGATTTAACTGGAGATTAAGGGCGTTAATGTCATCTAAATTGGCACTAAATTCCTGTCGACTGGTAGACAATATTTCAGTGTCTGCCATGAATGCTTCCGTGGAACGAAGTTCGACAGTTGTGGAAACATTCTTATAAGTTTCATATAAGAACGATAAGCGTTCAAATATCGCCTGGTTTTTGGCTTGGAGTAATTTTAATTTAGTAACTTCCATGTTAGAAAAATATGGCGGGTAAAACTTTGCTAAAGAATGCAAAATGCGGTAAATTAATACGATAAAATACTAATAGGTAAGTAAGACAGACGTGGCTCACTAAATAGATACCTATTGTATGCGGGATAATATGTTATAATAACGACGCGGTATAAATTCGTATGGAACGAAGCGGTAAATTTAACAATATTAAATTGGCGGGAGATAGGTAGGTACTTAGCACGATAGGCGTCCTAAGATGGCGGTTTTACGAAAAATCGTATTTTAGGTATAAGACCTCATTCTGTGGTATAAGACCTATAGAATATGCGGGAAATTAAGGTTTAATACGATAATTATATGGTTAAGTAATATAGCGGTTAGAATATTGACTGATTCATAGGGAATCCGGTCGAAGGCGTACCAAACAAAATGGAGGGATTTTAGCGGTGTACCTAATTATCGTAGTAAACCTTTGTGCGGAACGGATGCTTTCGAGCCGTTATGAGCGGTGTTTACGTACACTATAAAATTGATGAGCAATCGCCGAAGGAGTAGGAATGGTAAAGGATAAAGGACTCACCAAGCACTTCTTCGGCAGCGTACGTAGATATAAAGTTTGAGTTTGCAGTGTCCAGTCCTTTGAAGGTTCCTTATGGGTAATGCACTTCACCAGTCTATAAACACTGCACTAGTTATTATTATAAGCGGGGAATGTTAATTTTGCGGTTAAAGAAAGTTTTGCGGGAGCCGGCTCGAACGGGCGTAAAGATTATGTTGTGTTTGATTTTTCTTCCGCAAGTGCATATGGCGCCACTTGCTATGACAGCCGAAGTCCATCTTCTTTCTCTCTCTGCCATAGGGGTCAGGGTAATGTGAGGGAAAGGGAAGGATACAGGAAATAGACGAAAGCTCATCAAATCATAGTGTATTTAGCGGAAATAAGTAGTTAATTTGACTATAAGAGTCACAGATAATTAAATAGTGTTGCGGTTTGAAAAATATTAAAATATTGAATTAATTTGGCCAAAACACGCGCTGTCACAGCGCGTCTCTTTAGCTGCAAACACATACGTACAGCGCGTTTTAATCGGTTACTTGCCGACACGCGCGTCTGTAGCGTGACACACTCCCTGGCGCGCGTGCTACACGCGTTTTACTTTGCAAGGAGAGTTGCTTACGCGCGTCTGTAGTGCGTTTCTCGTGAGTTTGCAGCGATGCAATCGCAAGTAATCTGCCTATTTTAAGTTTAGCAGCGCCGACAACGCGCGATAGCAAAACGCGCGTCGACGGCGTCTGAAAAAAACGTGATATGGAAGAGCTCTAACGTTACGTTTACGGTACTATACGTCAAAATATTCGTGCTAGGGCTACTGCCCTCGTGTGAAACCACCATAACGAGGTTTTCACTGCCGGCCGACGTAATGTTTATAACAATATGTGTTGTTCGCAGGCGTGGTCGGGAGTTACTCGCAGCGGCACTCGGCCTGTCACCGCCGCCATGTTGGAAGATGCCTTTCAGCTCTATGAAATAGCCAGGTAATTATCACTTCTGTAAGTATAGCTATAAGGGATCGTATATTAATCACGTGACGCTCGAAAGGGGGGGATGGGGTTTAAGCCCCAGTATTGACCAATGCGGAGAGGAGAGATGTGCTGCGAAGCTGGCAGGTTATTTTCACCAAAGCGGAGAAGAGATAGATGCGTAGCGGAGAGGAGATGCGTATCGGAGAGATGTGAGCTGTGAGAGCTCGAAATCAGTCAGTACGAGCGCGAGAGCGGCCGCCCGCCTACATACATCTCCGCTCTGCCGCGCCGCTTGCTCGCTCGCGGCACAAAATTCTATAGAAAAATGAGACATCTCTCCACCTCGCTTGATCCATTTCCACCGAAGCTAAGCGGAGAGGAGATGAGGAAATAACTAAATCTGATTGGTTATTCAAAACACATTTCCTCTCTTCTCCTCTCCTCTCTACTTTTGTAGAAACGGCCTAATTCTTTGGGCATCAAAGAAGATTTTGTTATTTGAAAATTTAAGTTTTGTTTTGTTCCCAGGTTTCTGGAAATGCCCATAGTGATCCAAGGCTGTGAAGATGCGATCGTTGAAGCTTTAACACCGGAGAGCTTACCGCACGTGCTGCGGTGGTCCACACAGACACATGCTAGCCACTGGGTGCAGAGGTAATATTATACAAACTTTATACGAAAACCTAGACACCCCAACAAGATTTTCATCAGAACTGCCTGAATATGTGTTTTTTTAGTAAATCTCCAAATTACACCTTAGTTTATGTCGCGTTAAGTTCCCTAAAAAAGTGTGAAATGCCTGAGATGTGCTATGCAGGGGTTGTCTAATACACGGAAACTGACCGAGCGGACCGTCTCAAGCCTCAAGGTGTCTATTCCCGTCAACTGTTATGGGTAGAAAACTACAGAAACAAAATTGAAAATTATGAAAAATACAAGTGTTGTAAAAAATATGTCAATCGATTCATCGATTCTCATAGTGATTCTGAACAAACTAGTTTCAGGTTTAGTAGTATAGTTGGAATTTGGGAATCGTGAAATATATTTTCGGTATCAGCTCCCCCGACGAAAGATTTTGACCTTCGATTCCGATGCCTAATTGGAGAAGAAAAGCTAGGATATAGTTTGTTGAATAAATCTTAATTATCGAAATATTCATTATTTACGAAAATTCACAAATCGATAAATATCTATGGTAACAAGTCCTATGAACGCGGCGTTGCGACTTTTGTCATACCATACCCCTCTCGCCGTATGTCTTATTTGTCGGGGAGGGTTGTGAAGTGAGAAGTATTTTATCCACTCACGCGATAATTTATAAATGTTGCCAGTTCAACCTAAGGTATTGTTTACAAGGAAGTACTAAAGTTAATTGATTTATTGAGAACCGAAAAAAAAAACTGAATTGGACTTTCGTTGATATAACATTTGACTCATAATACCATCAGAAAGGCGTGCTTAAAATCTTTCCGGTACCTCGGGCCCACGGTGTATATAGGTTTGTAATTTGAGATGGGGTATGAATTGGCTTTGAATGCATTTCAAAATATTTTCAAAAACTATGATTTGTCTCTTAAGAACATTTTCCTGTAGCCACAACGATTAATGTAGGTGCCCTTGTAACTAACCCGTCACAATTGAGTTTTGTTGCGATTTCTAGTAAACGTTTCTAGTACTCCAACCTCAGTTGGTCCGGAAGAGTCTTAAATAAATAAATAAAAACGATTTGTAGAAACTGACCTTTTTCTCGCTGACTGTAATTTTTTTTCAAAATCTGTGAATGCAGATATAAATTATACCAAAAGTTAAGGGTGGTCTTCTAAGAACGTTTTCCTGTAGCTACAATGGTTAAGGTAGCTGCCCTTCATGCTCCATCTCAAATAACACCCTGGATATAGTATTTAGGAATCGTGAAATAGTAGATTTTGGGCATCAGCTCACTCTAGGCACTCTGTAGCATCCTTCCCAAAAATAAGAAAGTCATCGATATACACTGTTGCCTTACTAAATCGAGCAGGACCTAGTATTGTGTTAATCATGCGTTGAAAAACGGCAGGCGCATTGGCTAAGCCAAACGGCATATCATTATACTCATATAGGTCATCTGGCGTTACGGAAGAGGTTAAATGCTTGCTTCGCTCAGAAATTGGCACCTGATAATACCCAGACGCGAGATCGAGAATTATGAAACATGATTGCTCAGCGAGACGCGTTATTTCGTCCCCGATAATAGGCATCGGATATCTCCCTTTAAAGGCGCGATTCCATTAGGCAAGTCTTGCATGCAAGTGCGACGTCACATTTGCGTACAAGTTGCTTTTTAATATTATGGTATTCAATTTGGACTAATTGTTTTCTGTCATTTAAATAAGATTTAAACCAATTGTATGCGGGTCCACGTATTCCCGATCCATATAGCTTTGTTAGAAGGATATCATAAGAAACTTTATCATAGGCTTTTGTCATATCTAATAATATTCCTAACGCCGACTTTTTGTCGTTTATATGTTGAAGGGCCATTTGTACGTATTTATATACTGCAGATGTAGTGGATCTTGTTTTTCTGAAGCCGTTTTGTGCGTCGTCTAATATATTATATTTTTCCAGAAAATTGTATAATCGGTTGCACATTGCTTTCTCAAATATTTTTGAGAATGTTGGTAGAAGAGCGACGGGCCTATAGTTACTGGGAGTATTAATGTCACCTTTCTTATGGATAGGTTTGACTAGGGATATTTTAAGTAAATCTGGAAATTGAGCCTCTTGAAAACTTTGATTTATTAAAAAGGTTAGTGGTTTTGAGAGTTCTTCGGCACATTCTTTTAATAGGATAGGTGGGATGTCATCAATACCACAGCTATGTTTATTTTTTGTCAATTTTATTATTTTTATGATCTCTTTTTGGTCTACAGGGCGTAAGTACATTGTGCATGTGGAGGGGTTTAAAACTGGTCGTCCTTTTTTATGTATGTATTTTTTAGTACATTCATTTTGTGAAGTTTCGCCTACAGTTGCGAAGAAATCATTAAATGTATTTGTAGTAATATTTGGGCATTGTATTATATCATCTTTAATTTTTAATGTTATATTTTTATATTTTTTGGATTTGATTTTGCCTGTTTTTGAGTTTATTATTTTCCACATAGTTTTCGTTTTGTTATCGGATTTATTCATTAGCCGTATGTATTCTAGTTTTTTTGCTAGTTTTACGCTTCGTTTTAGGTGTAGATCAAATATCTTATAATATTTTTTTATAATTTCGTTGTTGTTAGTTTCGTTCAATATTATTCTGAGTGATCTTTTATGTCTACATGAGTTCTTCAAGCCAGTTGTTATCCATCCTTTGTTTGTTGTGTTTTTGATTTTAATTTTTTGTACAGGTATGTGTTCGTTTAATATTTTTTCTATAATTGATATAAATGTATTGTAAGTATTATTTATATTTTTATTTGTATCTATTAAAGTTTCCCAGTCTATATTTTCTAATGATTTTTTAAAATTTAAGATTTTATTTTTAGTAAATATTCTTTTTTGTCTATACCATATCTTACTACTATCTAATGTGGTTTTTATAGAGTTTAGTTTTACGTTTATTGATTTATGGTCAGAGATTCCGTGGTCTTCTACATATGCTTTGTTTATTAGTTGTTTGAAGTTTGTAAATAGAAGATCTATGCAAGTAGCGGTGTTTTTTGTTTCACGTGTTGGTTTATGTATTAGTTGGTGCAGATTGTGAGATTTCATAAAATTTATAAATTCTTGGCATCGAGAATTATTTATAAGGGTATTTATGTTGAAATCTCCTCCTATAATTATATGTTTGTTTTTTGTTTTTAATTTGTTTAAGACTTTTTCCATTTGTTCGTAAAAGATATAGAATAATAAAAATAGATAAGAACGCTGCGAACAATACAGTGAAGCATGCCAAAACTACACCTCCGCTCTGTGCATACAGGCACACACGCACACATTTACAACATTTTTCAATCAATCTACAATAAAACTACACCTCACTAAGTGCACACATGTTTACGAAACCGGCCTCACGTCACTGTTGACAGCGCTCTGTCTTGGTTTTTTATTTGGTTTGAGCTTCAACCATAGAACGCACCTTTTCCTCTCGTTGTGTGACAGCCAGTATGGGCGATAAACGATTTGATGTTGATGACAATGCCACTAAACTACCTCTTCTTTCCAGACAAGCGATGCGGTACCTCCGAGACGAGTTTCCAACGATAATGTCAGCAAGCAACTGCGGCCGCATCCCCACCAGCGCGCTGTCTGAAGCGCTCTCCTCCCCGTTCCTTCAGGCCAGCGAGCCTCAAGCGTTGCGCGCGCTGTTACGATGGGCGGCCTGCGCCGACCAGCCAGGACGCGGTGAGTCACAGTATCATATATAACTGCGGTCGCATCCCCATCAGCGCGCTGTCTGAAGCTATACTCTGTTACAGACACGAACATGGTGTGGTCGCGCGCACAGTCCGTCGGACGTCGCGGCAACAGGCGGCGCGACGCCGGCGACGCGGCGCTGCGGGACGCGCTAGCGCCACTAGCGCCCCTGCTGCGCCTGGAGCACCTGCCGCCCGAGCACGAGCTGCTGCAGCAGGTGGTGCGGCGCGGCATACTGAGCGGCGCCGGCGAGGGCGCGGGCGCCGCCGACGCGTGGCTCTCGCGCGGCTCCTACAGGCCGCCGCGCTGCTTCCTGCCTTACCTGGACGAGATCAAGGTACCGTACTCAGTTATGGCTGGCACCGCGGGACCCACTAGCGCCCCTGCTGCGCCTGGAGCACCTGCCGCCCGAGCACGAGCTGCTGCAGCAGGTATATTCACCTAAACGTTGCCGCTCTCTTCTAACGCGCAACTCTGTCGCTGTCTGGCGCGGAGTGACGCGCTAGCTGTGGCGCTAGGGTTGTCGACTTGCCGCTGCTACTATATACGTCTATCTACCTACTAGACCACGGAATCTATCTTTATGTTTGATGCGTATGATTATACGGTCAATTAGGTAGATAGACAATGAATATTAAAGTCCGTCATTTATAAGTAACAAATAAAAACAAACTTCTAATCTTTAGGCACCTAGACACCTCTTTGTTTAACATTCCTCAATAAATTACATTAATAATATTTTCATATTTTGCAATAATTAAAAAGTTCGTAGAACAAAAACATCAAAAATTCTGGCTGTTTACATTTTCACTATACTTATTCTTAATTATCTCCTAACTACGTGGACCGATTTACATGATTCAAACAGATAAAATGGTTTTAGACCTAGACCTTCCATTTGACACCAAAATCGTTAAGATATCTCAACAAACAAAAAAACACATTTTCAAGTTGCTCTCGTAATTATCCAACATGTATGAAATGTTACGCGAACATCTACAGGTAATGAATAAATGACACTCTCTCGTCTCCTTGCTTCGACACACATCCGTCAAATGAGCAATGCTATAAACCAGCCATTCTTGGTGTTTACTATTTGAAACTTATTTAAAATATTACGCACGTGCGAGCGTTGACAACCGACTGGCGGAGTGGCGCCGACTCCACGCGAAATTGTACGCATTTATGGCTGTAGGTACAGTAGACATATAAGCTAAAGCAGTACCTCAACTTACTATAATCTCATGAATTGAAACACTCACACAGACACGCTCTGTTTACTGAGTCGTTTTTTGTTTTTGTATGGAACTGCATCCCGAAAATACCTTATTTGTCTTGTTGCAGTGCGTGTCTGTGTGAGTGTGTCAAATCGGACGATTGTAGGTAGTTGAAGTACTACTTTAGTTTTTATGTCTACTGTGGCCGAGTGGTGGAGGCCTGCTACGGTACTCAGTTTTGGCATTGGCTCCCCTAAAAACAATGGAAATTATACCAATGACGAACAATTAGTAAATGTACAGTCGAGTTCATTAATATATTGGGCCCTTCCAGGCTTCAAAAATATATGAACGTTAAAAAAAGTTCATAATATTGTGACAACTCCAAGCATCATTAAATTGTGGTCAAGATTTAGATTCATTAATATGTGACTGCTGCTAACATGTTTATACTTGTTACTGAGAAAAAGCAGTCACATATTAATGAATCTAAATCTTGACCACAATTTAATGATGCTTAGAGTTGTCACAATATTATGAACTTTTTTAACGTTCATATATTTTTGAAGCCTGGAAGGGCCAATATATTAATGAACTCGACTGTATATAGCCGCCATTTTTACATTCGGGAATCAACTTCATTTTTTGCATTATCATCATTCAGTCGAAATACGTCCACTGCTGGACATAGGCCTCCCCTACTCATCGCTACTTCGACCGGTCCTATGCTTCTCGCATCCAGCGGATTCCCTTCACCTTCACATCGGTCCACGTTGTGGTCGCCTACCCACGCTGCGTCTTCCAGTACTCGTCGCCACTCCAGAACCTTTCGGCTCCATCGGCCATACGTTCAGCGAACAATGTGCCCCTTTTGGCATCAGCTCTCCTGAAGACTGTGAAAATGATACCCATGAATGCATAATTAATATGATTGTTATTTGTACAGGCATTATTAGAAGACCAGGCGGTGCCCGAGGCGGAGTTGGCTCGAGCGAGACGAGAGAGGTATCTACACAGGATACCTGACACCTTGTATATGGTGAGTAAAGTACTGAAAACGCGCGTTTTTTTTTTCTACCTTTTATCAGCTAACCCGAAGGATAGCTAATAAAATAACCGAATTTACTAATAGGATTAATAGCTTTTTAGCTTTCTGGGGTGATTCTATCATTACAGTTACAGCTAATATCAATATGTAAGTATTGTGAGCAAGGCAAATGAAATAAATAAAACCAACATAGACTCTCCACCACTGGGAGTACTTGTATTTGGGTTAGTGTTAGTAACAAGAACTAGATCACAATATAATACTTTACACAACCATTATTAAGATCATAAAATAAGAACAAGAATCTTTAACCAAAACAAACAACTAGTATAACAATTGTGAACGTCCGTCCCATTCGACGGTCTGCCCAAGAATGCCCTCTCCATTCTGCCTCTGTCAACTTGTTCTTATTTATTACAATCCGTTGTCAGTACTTCTTAATCATAAACAAGATAAATAAATAAGAAATAATTATCCAAATATGATTCTTACAATTTTAGACTATTCCTACATTTCTTAAACATATTTTGCTTCACTTTTAATTGTAGTCAAATTACATACTTTTAAATGTATTCTATTAAACGTTTTTAAATTAAACATAAATAAATTAATGAGCCTAAGTGTATATAGTTCCGAATAGTAGCGGTGTAAAAGGTATGATTACCCTTCATTCTAACACTTTGTCATGCTACTGCAGAGCAAAGGCCTCCCTGCCATCCTTCCACTTCAAGTGGAGTACTAAGCCTAGGCGCACACTAGGCGACACGCGACAGCGACAGCTCGGCGACTAGACGCGACGACAGCCTATGGCCGACAATTTTCATATATTTTGTTCAAAGCTCCGCACACTTGGCGTCAGAGTCGCGGAATCGCGACGACAAGTTAGGGGAGTCGCGCGCGCTCTCTACTTGTCGCCGCGTCTAGTCGCGCTGTGCACGCACACACACGACGACAGTCGCGCGACAGCGCAGCGTCAGTCTCGCTGTGAAACAACACGGCCGTCTCTCTCGAATACTCTACTACTAATGATCGCTTCTTGCACGACGTCTGCCGTAACGACTCGTCGCCGACGCAAGCGACAGCTCCGCGTCTAGTCGCGGCGACAAGACGCCCAGTTTGCGATGGCCCTAAAAGTGTATGTCATTTATCTGTGTGTGTAATCAATGTATCCCTTATTTTGAACCCATGTATTTTAGCGCAGTAATAAATCATGTCATAAGCTACACGCGCGTTTCTTTCATCTCCGAACTCATCACCACTCGCACTTCGCGATTTAATGATTTCCGCGGCCAATCCTTCCAATAAGCGTGAAGCTACACTGCTCCGTTGCGTTGCGACGTAGCAGCGCTAGGTTTGGACCAATGAGACGTTGCAGCGCGACATTTAGAATCTATACATTGGTCCAAATTTGGCGCTGTGACGTCGCAACGCAACGGAGCATTGATTGTTCCAAATCTGGCGCTGTGACGTCGCAACGCAACACAACGAAGCAGTGATTGTTCCAAATCTAGCGAAATGTCACGAAATTTGACTGTGTGACAAGAGGTGAGACCCGTCCCACCTCTTGTCACACAGTCACACTTCGTCGACCCCCCTCCCTCCCTTTAACGTGTGACGTAATTTATGGATGGCCCCTTAGGCGTGAAAGCGTAACAGACAGACAGACATAGATACTTTCGCATTTATTATATTAGTTGGGATGACTAGTGGCGCCGCCATTTTCTCTACTCTATGACGTAATATCCGTCGTTACAGGTGGCCGCGGCCCGCAATGGCGGTCGCTCATCTCGTTCGTGCGACTCCACGTCGGACGCGAGCGGGTGCGCGCGCGTGTGCGTGTCACCGCGCGTGCTCGCCGCGCTGAGAGCGCGCGCGCGGCACCTGCGAGCGGCGCCGCCTGCCGCGCGAGCGCTCGCGCTGCACTCCGCCGATAAACTGACCGTGTATAAGCAGGTAACCATACGATCTCTAGTAAAGCATTAAATAATTACCATATTATGTTCAGATGCATATTACCTAAAGTAAATTTTTGACTCTAAAATTATGGAAGCGAATCATTTGTTTTTTTAATTACTTTTTTATGCCAGTTTGGTAACTACCTACTTTATAACTTACGTAGGTAATAATATGCATCCGATTCTATAGTCGGAAGAAAACATAAAATTTGTCGTGCATACTTCATAAATATAGAGAGAGGGTAGCGGTAATAAACCAAGTTCTTTAAATATTGGCCTGGAAGATTCGTCAGGTTGAAGCCCATATGTAGCACGAATACCTTCGATCAATAATCCTCTAGATGTCCGATAAGCGCTTCAGAAATGGCTACAAAAATAAGACCACGAAAAATTGTGTGGTCTTATTTCAAATTAGTACGATCCAACCATAGCCAACATTATGACGTCAAAATGCCGCAGTGCGTGGTTAAAAATTGTAAAAATAACCACCGTAATATCAAGATTTTTGATGGAATATCCTTCTTTCAGTAAGTTTATGCCAACAAGTGTTTTCTTTTGAAGTATAAATAGAATTAAACAACAAAAAAAAAAATATTAAGAGTAAAATGATTGTTTGACCAATGTTGCGATAGCGCCAACTGTTGGGCAAAACATTGGTTGTTTATAATAATTATCCGATTCCAAGACTACGTCTAGTTTAAAAATAGAGTAAGCATCAATTACCTACATCGTATTTTCAACTTTATTTTTTAGCTGATAAGTTTAATTTTACAATAAAATATTTATGTACTTATTTAAAAATGACTTTTTATTTTCGAGCGACTTTGCTTGTACCTATTCTCCGATGACAATGGGTCTAAAAGATAAATGTATCGCAAACGTAATTGAACTTTATTTTGAGAGGATTAATGTTTATAACAAACCGAAGTTGTTTATATTTTAAAGCCTTTTTCTACATTTCGTTGTAAGAATACAAATGTTTATGTGTGTGTAACCGTGGCCACTTGAGCGATGTGTTTTTGTTTGTGATCCTTTATCTAGACTATTATTGATCGAAGACGAATACACTTTGTTTGCGCAACAAATACTCTATTTTTTTTGGTACTATTGCCCTACATTATATTTTTTTAATTTTATAGATCGCGTTGCGGGCTGTCCGGGAGATGTCGCTGCCAGACGCGTGCGCAGACCTATTGCTAGCAGAGTTGGAGAACGACAGGTGAGATATACTCCTTGATAACACACCACATCACATAACATAACCCCTATATTCCCTGGAGGGTTGAGCAGAAATGTAAACTGGACGATTTTTTTTACCGTCTGACAAAAAATGGGTAAAATAGGAGCCGTCCATTAATCACGTGGTGTTTTTTTTAGTATTTTTTTAATCCCCCCCTCCCCCTTGGTGATACGTGGTGAGGTTTAAGACTACCCCCCCCCCACCCCACCCAAAATCACGTGTATTTTTTACTTACAATGCGTCCAATTTGAAAGCGCCCATAAGATATGCACACACAAAATAATTGCAATATGTAGTTCTTAATTTTATTTGCGTGGAAAAATACGACAACAGTTAACCTAGCGAAATGGGATAGTTAAGTGAGTGCGAGCGGAACAAGACACTGAATAAAGAAATAAAGAATTTAAACGTTAAGATATTAACTAACAGTACATAGTATCTTAATGTTTGTAATGTTTTTCACTTACAATTTCTTTTTTAGTTTTGACTGAAATGGAATAGTTTAACCTTATGTAGTGACTCAGATATCAGACCTAGAGGAATGACGTCATATTAAAAAATGTTTAGGTATTCATGTACTATTATAATCAGTGATCGGAAAAAGGTGAGCTAATTTACCCAAACTTCATTGGACAGAGACAAAAACTGGAGACTTCCTTACGACAATATTTATTTTCGGGAGAATTTTCTCGGAGATTTTCTTTCATTTGTTTTCTTAAAATAAAAGACATTCGCGTCTTTTGAAAACAATAAAAAATCTCTTTTTTAAAAACAAAAAAAAAACGTGTCATCTGGTTTTGTGTCAATTTTGGAAAACTAAAACAGGAAACGAATTCAATTGTTTTCTGAATTAATAACATTAATATTTAAACGTACTTTAGTGATGTACCGAAACCCGGAATAATTTTCCCAAAAAAAAATGTTGTCGTAAGGAAGTCTCCAGTTTTTGTCTCTGTTCTTTGAAGTTTAGGTAAATTAGCTCACCCTTTTTCCGATCACTGATCATAATATAATATGTATAATTTTCTTTGGCCGGCTACTTTACTTTTTTTTTGTCAGATGTCCTTTATGTATAAATGTGATTGTACAGGGAGAGAGATGCGGAAGACTGGGAGTCAGTGGAGGATAGAGACAGGCAGCGCGACGCGCACGACGCGCACGAGCCCGACGAGCGCTGGCCCGACGAGCACGCCGCGCTCGACTGCTGCAGGTACAACACATTTACAACGACACATGTACAATTATAATTGATATACATATAGGAACCTCTATCCTGATGCATGATTTGAAAAATGTATTGTGTGTATGTAGGATGACTGGTAATTAGTGACCGATACTTTAACACATGATTGTACTCATCCATAACAAACAACTTTCCCAAAGAAACATTCGCGTGATCTACTGGTGACACTGATTGACCCTGCATAGTTTTTTTTTCAGAATCAACAAAAAAAAGTTTTCAAAAAATTAACCATGGTATTCTGTATCTGAGTAATTTTAGCATCCCAAGTTAACTAACTGCGTGGAGCGATATCGCGCTAGTCGTGCCCGTCAGCTGTGTCGCCGTGCCTTCATTTGTTTAAGCATGGCATCGAAATTTTCTATTATAAAATTTGGGAAAAAAAAAAGTTTATTTTTATTCAATCTACTCGTAAATCCTGTGCGGTGTTAATCTATACCATTAATAGATCATGTGGTTTGAAGGATTTACACGAATTCTTTAACACCTGTATACAGGGTGTTAACGAATTCGTGTAATTCTTTTAAACCGCGTGGTCTACTGGTGACACAGATTAACTCTAAAAGGGACTTTTTGAAAACCAACTGACAAAAAAAAATTGAAAATTAAATCTTAGTTTTCTATTTCTGAGTCATTTTAGAGCTCCGAGTTGACTGACTGCAAAGAGCGATATCGCGTTAGTCGTGTCTGCCAGCCGCGTCGCCATGCTTTCATTCATTTATGCGTGGCTGGCATTGAAATGTTCAAGCGCATGAAATATTTTTTGCAAAAAAAAATTCTTATTTTTTTACTGAATCCTTATTAGGTGGTTTAGATACGATCACTTACCGCATAAAAAAAAAGATTTTTATTTTTTGATTTTAATCTAGCTAATTCCCGTGTGGGGCCAATCCACACCAGTAGTACATCATGTGGTTTTAAGGAATTACACGAATTCTTTAACACCTGTATACCAGTGGCGTAGGGTGAATTTTCTTAAAAGAGAAGCCGGACCAAAAAATGCTTACCTTGCTCAAGTGTGATGCGTGAATTCCAGTAACTACTCGTTTCGAAAGGGAAGCCGATAGGAATCGAGTTGTATGGAGCCTTCGCCACTGCTGTATATTAAAACTAAGCTTGTATATATGTGTTGTTCTCAGGGCGCCTCACGGCAGCGGGTCGCTGCGTTGTGCGTCAGCCGCAAGTCTGCGCGCGCAGCCCGCACTGCACATACCCCTGGGTGAGTGCAACACCTCACACATACCTAATATTATTGGGCCCTACTCATCTGCCTAGCCTTTTCCCAACTATGTTGGGGTCGGCTTCCAGTCGAACCGGATGCAGCTGAATATCAGTATTTTACATGGAGCGACTGCCTATCAGACCTCCACAACCCAGTAACTGGGTAATACGATACTCTTGGTAAGACTGGTTGTCAGACTTTCTGGCTTCTGACCAACAGTAACGACTGTCAAAGATCTACAAATGACAGCCGGGACCAACGGCTTTACGTGCTTTCCGAGGCACGGAGGAAACTCGCTATGGTAAATGGTCACCCATCCACAGACCAACCTCGGCAAGCGATTATTGGGCCCTACTATATACAACAAATTGCCAGATGTCATGAAAAATTAAACAATTAACAACTTAAAAAATAAATTAGTGGCCTTCCTAATAGAAAAATGTTATTATTCGATTAATGATTTTTTAATGGATAAAACTTTAATCAGCAATATGTATAATAAAATTAAATATTATTAATATTATCTTGAACATATTATGTACCACATTCTTATTTTATTTTTTCATATTAACATTCTAATTTGACATTTTCGATATTAATTAATGTATAATTGCAATAATTCTAACTATGACATCTTAATTAATAACTATTTTTAAATGCTCAATTATTTTAATTTTTTTTATAATTTTTGCGTGCCTATTTTCAGGCAGAATGTACAAGGCTCACTCCTTTCTACTCCACCTGTATTTTAATGTAACCTACATTCATTGCAAATAAATGATTTGATTTGATTAGTTATAAACGGTAAACCTATTCCCCCTTATTACAAAAGATGGTCTAAGAAAAACCTAGGTTTTAAAATAGCCCCGTCTCTTTTTGTTATATGACATAAGAAAATGATGGGTATATTTTAAACCTGAGTTTACCTTAGTCTTGGTTTAAACCATCTTTTGTAATAAGGCCCATTGTGTTTGATATAACTCATCGTTTGTTTCAGACAACTCTCGTCCAGGCACGTGCAGACGGGACTTACCGTCGCGCTCCAGCGAAGGCTCACAGCACAGGTAACTAAACATACCTAACCTTATATCACAGTCTACCTATATGTTACTCCTTACAGTCGGTCAACGTAGAACATTGTCGCAGAGCAATCGTGCGGGGGGTTGCGGGGTGAAGGGGCGGAGGTTATGTCCCGAGTAATGTTGGGCGTAACTGATATATTTTCCTAGTGCATTATACATTATATTATAATTTTCAAACTGTTGTTTTTAACTGTTGTAATATACAGGGTGGTAATTTGAAATGGGGCATGAAGGGCAACTACCTTAACCATTGTAGCTACAGGAAAACGTTCTTAGAAGACCACCCCTAACTTTTGGGATAATTTCAATCGGCATTCACAGATTTTGAAAAAAAAGTACAGTCAGCGAGAAAAATGGCTGTTTTAACAAAACTTTTTTATGATGCCAATCGATCCCATTTCCCATAAGGATCAAAAAACTTTTCCGGACCAACTTAGGTTTGAGTACTAGAAACGTCAGAAATAACAAAAAACTATTTGAGATGGGTTAGTTATAAGGGCAGCTACCTTAATCGTTGTTGCTACAGAAAAAATTTGATAGGAGACTGGCCATAGTTTTTGACATTATTTCGAACTGCATCAAAAGATATTGAAAAAAAAAATTTGGTACAGTCAGCAAAAAAATGGTCAGTTCTTAAAAAACTCTTTTATGATGCCAATCGATCCTATTTCCCATAAGGAACGAAATACTCTTCCGGACCTACTGAGTTAAAAGTACTAGAAACGTCAAAAATCACGAAAAACAACATTTTGTTAAAACTGATGTTATGGCTGAAAAAATAAATTATTTTATTTTCAAAATCTGTGAATGCAGTTCGAAATATTTTCAAAAAACATGGATAGTCTCTTAATAAAAATTTCCTCTAGCCACAACGATTAAGGTAGCTGCCCCTATTACTACCCCATCTCAAATAAGTTTTTTGCGATTTCTGACTTTTCTAGTACTCCAACCTCAGTTAGTCCGGAAGAGTCTTTTGATCCTTGTGGGAAATGGAATCAATTGGCATCATAAAAGAGTTTTGTGAAAACAGTCCTTTTTCTCGCTGACTGTACTTTTTTTTCAAAATCTGTGAAAGCCGATTTAAATTATCCCAAAAGTTAAGGGTGGTCTTCTAAGGACGTTTTCCTGTAGCTACAATGGTTAAGGTAGTTGCCCTTCATGCCCCATCTCAAATTACCACCCTGTATATTATATTGTATTGAAGGAACACTAATATCAACAGAGCAGAAGACTTGCAGTAATATGAAACTAAGTTTACACTAATATAATATAAATATAAAATTACTTTAACGGTAGTAAAAAATTGCTCTTGTTATTTGTGAGTTAAAGTTCATAATTGTGTGACGCTGTAATACGATGTAAAGTACGACAATATTATTTTGCCAGTAATATGAAACAAGTTCACACTAATATTAAATAAATATTTATGTTATTTTAATGGTGGTAAAAATTTGCTCTTGTTAATTGTGGGTTAAAGTTCATAATTGTGTGACGCTTTCGGCCGACTTAATGACTCGACGCGAGTGGCGAGCGACTACTATCTTTAAACAATAATATATATTATAACAGTCTTTGTTGCAAATAAATAATGGTTAGAATATTAGAAATGTATAATGAATTATATTAGCTGTTATATGTTATAACGCCCAACATTAGTCCCGAGTAGCCATACTGACATAACCTCCGCCGCTACATCATTTTGACATTTATAGGTTTAAAGAATTTATTCTCATAAGAACTTAAATAACAGTTCACTTAAAATGAGATACAAAGTGCTTATATCTAAATATTCTAATATTTGCCTCTGGGGCGTTGTTGACATTACAGGGTACATACATGTTTCTTTAGTTTTATTTTAAATATGTTTATACTGTCACATTTCTTTAAATCCTCTGGTAATTTATTGAATAGCTGTGCTCCCTCAAACAATATTGTTTTTTTGCCGTAATTAGTCCGTGCACGTGCAGTCATTAGTTGAAACCTGTTTTTACTTCTTGTGTTGTACGTAGGTGTTTTTTATGTATTTGTAAGTTTGATTGTACGGAATTCGTGGTGATTTTTTTTATGAGAATGCAGGTGTAATATGAGTACAGTTGTGTTAGATTTAATAAGTTAGTTTTTTCGTATAATTTTTTTGTTGGATATAGATAGTGATAATGAAATAGTACTTTGATAATTTTGTTTTGTATTCTTTGTAGTGAGTTTAGGTTAGATTTAGCGGCTGATCCCCATAGTTCGATTAGGTATTCGAGGTTAGATTTTACTAGAGAGTTATAAATGATCATACGTACTTTTTTCGGGATACATATTGTGATCTTTCGTAACGCTCCTAAAAGTGATATTAATTTTGTTTTGACATGATCAATGTGCAGTTTCCAAGTAAGTTTGTCATCCACCCACAGACCGAGATACTTTTCGTGACTAGATCGCTCAACTATTTCTCCGTTGATCGTAAGTGGTGTGAAATTCGGTAACGGTTTGTTTTTCGCGGAGAAAATCATTAATGATGTTTTTGCTGTGTTAATGGTTAGCAAGTTATATTTTAACCATTCATTGAGTAGGTCAAGGTCCTTTTGAGCATTACTTATAATGTTTTGTAACGACTTACTGAAGTAAAAGAGGCAAGTGTCATCTGCGTATAACGTTAGGTGTCCTGTCAGTCCTATTTTATCAATGTTATTAATGTAGATAAGAAATAATAATGAGCTAATAATTGAGCCTTGGGGACAACCGTATGTTACTTTTTGCATCGAGCTTGTAAAGTTATCAATTTTAACGACTTGCTGTCTATTTTGTAAGTATGACGTGAACATACCGAGGGCATTGCCTGAAATATTTCATAGGATCTGTCAAATTTATGGGCGTTGACCCACTGTATGTAGTAAGTAGGTACACTGTGCTGTTATATTATGACCAGGGAGCGGAATCTTATGGCAAAACAATTGAAAGATGATAGAGACGGATCATTAATTTTTATCTAGTATTTAAACTATCGATACTTTTTAGTTATGAACTTTATTGCTGAGTAACTTAACGAATACTTTTAATTTTTTATAATAATAATATAATAAATCAATAAAATGGTGTTAAATACAATTTAGAATGGTACATGCATGTTTTTCTAGGATAATACATAGCATGCAAAAATTTCATGGTTTAGCGAATGTTACAAATCAAAAAAAAATATCCATCAATTCTTTTAAACTATAGAAATTACACTCATTTAACCATTTGTGGAATTTAATCTTAAATAATCTTATATTTAATATTTCAAATAGCTTGGTATCTTATTATAAATATGAACACACATTGCTAGGCAGCTTATTCTTTACACATAAATAATCTTTAATGACTCTTGAATAAAACATTGTCTAATCTATCAGAA
This sequence comes from Amphipyra tragopoginis, assembly GCA_905220435.1. Taxonomy (NCBI): domain Eukaryota; kingdom Metazoa; phylum Arthropoda; class Insecta; order Lepidoptera; family Noctuidae; genus Amphipyra; species Amphipyra tragopoginis. The sequence continues at coordinate 236,231 of HG992021.1, read as the reverse complement.
AAATCTGATAACTACCGCAGCTCGGGAAGTTTACCCTATAGACACTATTATGATATTTGATCTCTTTTGATTACGATACTGTAGTACGGTAATCAAAATAAAAAAAATGATTACATCACATGTATTTCAATTTGACATTTCGAGTTGGTTTATTATGGTTGTCTGGAAGAAATTGCTTTAAGCGATAAGACCGCCATTTGTGCTGTTCTTGATTACCTGTATTCCTTCTGTTTTATTTCTTTTAGTGTACAATAAAGTATATCTATCTATCTATTATTTTGAGTTTCTAAAAAATGGCTAATATCTGTCCGTCCGTCTGTATTCTCACCCAAAAAGGATCGATAGCTTGAATATATATCTGCCTAGCCTTTTACCAACTATGTTGGGGTCGGCTTCCAGTGGAACCGGATGCAGCTGAATATCAGTATTTTACATGGAGCGACTGCCTATCAGACCTCCACAACCCAGTAACTGGGTAATACGATACTCTTGGTAAGACTGGTTGTCAGACTTTCTGGCTTCTGACCAACAGTAACGACTGTCAAAGATCTACAAATGACAGCCGGGACCAACGGCTTTACGTGCTTTCCGAGGCACGGAGGAAACTCGCTATGGTAAATGGTCACCCATCCACAGACCAACCTCGGCAAGCGTGGCTTAACCCGGAAGATCGGTCTATGCGGCTGTAATTGTAATATGTGTTTAATATTTGTATTTCTCTTTGACAGGCAATCCTTGTCCGAGTGTTCGTCGCGCGCCTCTAGCACCGTGTCCGGCGCCCGCCTGTCCGCTGCGGTGCCGGACGTAGCCATGGCACCTAATGCTAACACTCACCTGCTGACTGCCCGCGATTACTTCAGACACGCTCCACCCTGGGGTAAGTACAGTTGTATAGTGAGGTATGTTGATACCAGTAACGGATCCTCAAGGCTCCTTTCAGAAAGACGTGGGGTCCCACAGTACGAGAGCGAGGTCTAGGACACGCCGCGATAGCGTGTAATGTAGCAGACGGCCCTAGGATCTCAAACACTGACACTACAATAATCCAAACCAAAGAAACAGCGTTAAAGCATTTCTAAGAGACTAATTAGTGTCGGTGTTAGAGTGGTCTGCAAATAGTCCAGATTTGAATCAAATCTAAGTTTGTGGTACATTGTAAAGAAAACATTTTCCAATAAACATATCACTAACATCGTACTACTACTAGTATCATACTACAACAACTTTAAGACGCATTTGTAGAAGCTTGAAGAAATATTCCCTGGAAATGTATGAAACATTGATAGAATCAATGTTACGTCGTTGTATAGCTGTAATCGACAGCAGAGGCTTCACAACCAAACATTAATTGTTTATTATAAAACGTTTTTTTACTATTTAACTCAATTATTTATTGTTTCGTTACTTTTGTTCATATTTATGCTAATATTTTTTTTCTGTTTCTAATTAGTTGTCCACTTTAGTGCGTTGTGTTGCTTCATTTTATTTTATAAAGTATATCAATTTTTACATAAACGGTTGTATGATATTTCTAAAACTGTCATAATAATACTTCATTATGTAGATACATTATAGATAAATAGGTATAAGCCCTCTATGATACGTATAACATTAATTATCAAGTTAATTTGTGGTAAAAATAAAAGTCACACTTGGTGTTTCTAATTATATGTCCACCACTGTATAATAATAGTAAGAAGGTGAAATGACGATGAAGAAGGCGATACTATAAGCGGCGGTAAGACCCGTAATGGAGGAGTGGCTGGAGAGTCGTCACGGCGCCCTCAGCTTCCGGCTGACGCAGGTGCTCTCGGGACATGGTTGTTTCGGGAAGTACCTGTGTCGCATAGGCCGGGAGCAGACGCCCGGTTGTCACCACTGCGTCGACTGCCCCCAGGACACGGCGCTGCACACGCTGCAGGCGTGTCCTGCGTGGGCGACGTGGCAGTCAGTGGTGACCTCTCGCTGCCGGCCGTGGTCACAGTAGACATATAAGCTAAAGCAGTACCTCGACTTACTATAATCTCAAGAATTGAAACACTCACACAGACACGCTCTGTATACTGAGTAGTTTTTTGTTTTTGTATGGATCTGTATTCCGAAAATACCTTATTTCTTTTTTTTTTTTTTTTTTAAAAAACGTTGTCCCACACTATGATTTCTCTTGTATCGTGGGTGCGTTTACAGACACAAATCTCACAAACAAACGCCCACACCCGAAACAACTATCTGTAGGCCATACAAATTTTTGTTTCGTGTGGGAATCGAACCCACAACCCGTGGCGCAGAAGCCAATCGCTTAGCCACTGCACCAAACGTGTCGTCAAATTAAATTTAAATTATTTGTGTTGTTGTAGTGCGTATCTGTGTGTGTGTGTCAAATCGGACGATTGTAAGTAGTTGAAGTACTGCTTTAGCTTATATGTCTACTGTGCCGGTGTTCTGTTCTTGATCGGGAGCGAGAGTGCGTGGGAAGCCGTCGCCTCCTTCTGCGAGGAGGTGATGGCGACCAAGGAGGGAGCGGAGAGAGAGAGAGAGGCGGTTGCTACTCTCCCTTCCCGCTGCAGACGCACCGGGCGACGACCACCGTAGTGTGTAGCCTGCGGGCGGCGGGTTAGAGCAACCGTCGCCCGACCAGTAACAGGCCTGTCGGGGTTGCGGTGCATGCAGCTGCGAATGTCATGACCCCGGCCAAGGGTCAGGAGAAAGAACACTGTGGGTTTTAGTCGATAAGAGTCCGGCATAATTCTTCGCGTACCCTGGGCGAAGGGTATCCATTAGGAGTGGGCGATTCAAATCGTATATAGATACAATATCTATGTATCGGCACAATATCCAATACCTATATATCGGACGGCACTGAATCTATATATCAGGTATCCGCGTACCTATATCGAATAAAACGCGACGAGTGACAGAACAATACACTATACCGATACTGATATCGTATCGCATGATCTATCGGTTCAAACTGATTCGGGTACAGTAGTATACGGCACGGTTGTAGGTACCGTATCCTTGCGATGCGCGCGGGCGGGAGTGATGTAGCTAGAGATGAACGAGCGAGAACGTGCGATACGCTAATGCCTAATACTAATTTTAAACATTGTTTACAGGAGCATAGAATTTAATACCGAATACATTATTTTAGAAACACTTGTAAACAGGAAACCATCATAAACGTCAAAGGATTTTAAATCATATGGCACTCGCAACAAAAATAGTTTTAAAATCATTTTACGTGACCCTTGACCTTGATTGCGCTTTGCTGTTTTCGTAGGTACTTTTCGTGTTCTATTTTTAGTTACGCGTCGCGTTAGCTGCAGGTGACCGAATTTCTCTGCTTGCTTTCTTTACTTTTTAAAAGTTTAAAGTGCGTAATTGTTTAGTTTTGTGTACATACATAATAGGGATAGGTACCTATTATTCATGTTGTGTGTTAATAGTGTAAATAAAAATAATATACTTAAATAATAGTGTAAATAGCAATTAATAGGTATTTCTAGTTATATTAAAAATAGGTAACAAATAATATTTGTATGAAGGAAAGTTCAATCAAATAAGTAAGAAAGAAAGTTCACTGATGAATACTTGACCTATTTAAATAATTGATAAAAATATAAATCTAAAAAACCGAAACGACTGTACTAGTTTCATTTCAGAGTGCCATATTATCAACAATACCAAACAATACATTCACTGATTTCGAGTATACAGTTACAAATAAAATACAATGATGTAACTGAATCGAACAAACCCGAAACCTAAATATCACAGTACCACTTTCGATTCCGAGTTCCACACTGATTCAGCCAATATATAGGTATTGAAATATATAGATGCGATATCCGATATTCTAAACCGATACATAGATACGATTTGATATAGTGTAAAAGCGATATTACCCATGCCTAGTATCCATGAGGAATTCCCGAAGACAAAAAAAGGGAGTTCTCGATTTTCATATAGTCTGCAAACTTGCACCAGAACAGTATGGTGGACTAAGACCTAAATCCTTCTCATTCTGAGAAGAGACCCGTGCCCAGCAGTGGGACAGTAGTGAGCTAGTTATGTTCGCGTGGAAGTCCGTCGAGTCGACGATGAAGTACCTGGGACTCATCCTCGACGGCCGATGGGATTTTGGGCCCCATTTTCGGCAACTAACGCCTAAATTGATAGGCGCCGCGGCTGCTGCCCAAAATGTGACACTTTAGGGCACCGTATTGCTGTCATTTTTTGTTTGTTTGAGTGCCCTCTACTCATATTTACCAGTTACATCGTGCGCCGCAATCTTGAAAAAAAAATGAAAATGGCGGCAGGGGCCTATGCCAGCTTCCATAGAAAAATGTTCGAACCCCTTAATCTAGTCTGAGTTCGGCTCGTTAACTAATAATGATTGTTGTATTGTTTCAGAGTACAGCGGCGGTGGTGTACTGCAGTTGGACCTGGGTGATGGAGCCACGCATACGCCTAGACCGGGTGAGTTAACTACTACAGTGAGCACGACACTCCATAATAGGCACAATATTGCAGGATGCCGTCCGATTTCCGAAATTATATTTTACTAAATTTGAGTTTTATAAACTGTCATGCTTAGCGGGTTTACAGCGGTTACGCACTGCATCCGATCCGAATCCGTGAAAATACGTTCCGAAGTAGTCATACAACTATTTGTATGGTAGTTTACGCACTACATCCGGCATCTGTCATCCGATTTCTATCCGTCATCCGTGAGTTTCTAATCCGGAAGAACAATTGACGGATCGAAGTAGCCGTAGTACTGAATTGTTTGAATTTGAATCAGAGATCGGAATAGTGCGTAAGCAACATCCGAATTCGGTCCGAGGTCCGAGATTTTTACTCTAGATCGGTATTTTCACGGATTCGGATCGTATGCAGTGCGCAAAGCAATATCCGAATTCGGTCCGAGTTTTTTATATTCTTATTTTCACGAATCCGGATCGGATACAGTGCGTAACCGCTCTTATAGTGGAGACATAGTGGCTGGTGGTTTTGTCTAGTGGTTTAGATATCAAAGAAATATGGTGACTCGTTGTCATATGCACACACACATTGAACACAGATGTTGGACGGGCGTGCTGTGTTATCGTAGTCGATCTCCAACAGAGATGTGCAAAATAGTTAATTAAAAGTATGTCGTGGAAAACGATATCGATCAATAATAAGATCTTCATTTGATTATTATAGTACTAAGGAGGTGGTAAACACCGTGACGTCACTTGTTATTGTAATGACGTCACGTGGACAGAGTCGATTTGGAGAGTGGGGATCGTGCAGCGGGCACAGTTTGATTCGGGACGCCACACAGGACACTTCTCCATAACGAAACTGTCTGTTTACCGAATTAATTAGTGATTTGTGATTAAAAATAATAAAGTGAAGTTATAACTCGAACGAACTGCATTTAAGTTATTATCCTACGCTTTCTACGCTATGGACCCTGTACCACCCAATCAAGATGATGACGATGCTATTGCTCAGCCGTCGCTCCCGCCGTCAAGTACTTAAATTCAAAATGCAAAATACGTATTTTCAAAATAGGTTTTTCAAATAAAATACCTTATACTCATTACTCAATACTTTATTGCACTCTATAACGTAATTTTGTCATTGGTTGTTTTGTATAACATTACACAAATACACCGAACATTTTGAGTTTGACTTGCAATGTTGATATTATTGTTATTCTCGCCAACATCTATACTAATATTATAAAGAGGTAGAATTTGTTTGTTTGTTTGTATGTAGGAGGTAATCTCCGAAACTACTCATCCGATTTCAAAAATTCTTTCACCAATAGGAAGCTACGTTATCCTTGAGTGCTATAGGCTATATTTTAGGATAAAAAATGTAAATTTACGCGAGCGAAGCCGCAGGCAAAAGCTAGTCTAGAATAAAGTTCGGTTTACGAATGAAAAATATGAAATACTAGCTTTTGCTCGCGGCTTCGCTCCCGTTAATTTACGGATCCCTAATTTTTTGATCCCAAAATATAGCCTATAGCACTCAAGGATAACGTAGCTTCCTATTGGTGAAAGAATTTTTGAAATCGGATGAGTAATTTCGGAGATTACCTCCTACATACAAACAAACAAACAAACAAATTCTACCTCTTTATAATATTAGTATACATGAATTAAAAAAATTAACAAAACCATTTTGCATTTTACAAATACTAAATATTTTTAAAAAGTATTTCAAATAAAATAGAAAATACATTTTGAAAAAAAGTATTTCAAATGCAAAATAAAAATAGGTATTTTGCATTTTGTATTTGCATTTTAAATACATGTATTTCAAATAATTCACATCTCTGATCTCCAACCGGTTGCCACACAATTTGTATACAGACGTGATGTTATAATAGTGATGATTACTTGGTATACTTGATTGTTACAATAATGATCCAACGATAATGTTCCGTAATAGGCATTTTCTAATAGTAACTTCACTCAAGGACTCCACGAGACAGGCTCGACCTAGTGTGGAGTTCTTAGGTAAATGTTTCCTTGTATCATTCAAAATGTAAAACTATACTTTATTATAGAACTTAAGGAAATGTAAAGCACCTTTTTTGGCAAATAAACATATTATTATATTATCTCTCTTTAAATCACGGTTCATCTTCCTTTTTTTTTTTGCGGAAGATGTCCGCTCTTTTAGAAGGCATACACGGGGACACAGGTCCAACGTGCAGAGGCCCCTTTGAGAACTTTAATCTAAAATGGGGTGGGGCACCAACCCGGGACTATCCACGGCTGCACTATTGGAGTACAGTCATGGACCGTCACAAGTGGGTGCAAGACTATTGTAAACTAAGGTGAAAAATATCTGGTCTATGGGAAGGGGTGTTAGGTGGACTATATAACTTCTATTGCCGGAAGAAAACGGCGTCTGCCTTTCAACATTTTATATTATTATGTGTTACGTTGTGCAGGTTCTCGAGCGCAGCGCGCCGGCACAGCACACAGCAGCCGACACCACAGAGAGCACACACCAGTGAGTTGCTAATATAATATCAACCTCATACCACAGTCTACCTATACAGGGTGTAAAAAGACCCATCACATAGCCGAAATCTACGCACTCTGTACATTAAACTAAACTACATTGACCAAAAATAATTGCTGGGAAACGACTTTAATTTTTTGGCATGAAAAAATCGCTTTTTTTTGTAGCGCACAATGTGTGGTTGTGGCGATGCCGCGCGTTTGCATGCGTGCAGCGGCCACATAGCCGAGCCAAGGCGGTCGTGTGTGTTTGATATTCGTTGCGTTTTTGTAACTTCATTTGTGTAATTTATGAGGAAAAATTGAAAATTTTGATAAGGTTGTTTGGAAGAAAGCTTAGTATTATCACTTAGAATACGTTTTTGGAGAAAGCTAAAAAAAATGTTAACTTTGACCTTCAATATCTCCAAAACCAATGGTTTCCTAGGTATGGTCTGGTAGAAAAAAAATATCACAATGATGGGTAGAATATGTGGTTTTCGTTATCGTTATGGGTCTTTTTACACCCGATATGTTACTCCTTACAGTCGGTCAACGTAGAACATTGTCGCAGAGCAATCGTGCGGGGGGTTGCGGGGTGAAGGAGCGGAGCTTATGTCCCGAGTAGCCATACTGCAACTTGGGACATAACCTCCGCCGCTACATCATTTTGACATTTCATAGGAGCTGTCAAATGTATGGTCGTTGACCCACTGTATGTAGTAAGTAGGTACACTGTGGTAACGGTATGTAAACTATTGGTGTTGCAGGCCATGTCGTGTTTACGGAGCAGAGCGGACGAGGACGAGCTGAGAGCCGCCATTGAGTTGTCTGTTATTAGAGGTGAGATTATATACAACTGTATCTTATACTAACACAGGTTTCTCACCTAGCACAGGAGTCAGGGACTTCACACAATATTGTAACCACTTTCTTGTGTAATAAAGATTATTATTATTGTATCTCGTCTAAATTCACGGCTCATCTTCCGTGCGGAAGATGTCCGGTCCTTTGGAAGGCATACACGGGGACACAGGTCCAACGCGCAGAGGCCCCTTTGAGAACTTTAATCTAAAATGGGGTGGGGCACCAACCGGCGACTATCCACGGCTGCACTATTGGAGTACAGTCAGGGACCGTCCCGGGTGGGTGCAAGACTATTGTAAAATATGGTGAAAAATAACTGGTCTATGGGAAGGGGTGTTAGGTGGACTGATAACTTCTATTGCCGGAAGAAAACGGTGTCTGCCTTTCAACATTTAAAATTGAAAAGTGTTGGCAGACAGTGTTGTTGTTATTATTATTATACTGAACACACATGAAACGACTACCAAACTGAATAGAGAATATGCATGTTATTCAAAACTCTTTCATTATTTAGATATACATTGTATAGGAGTCAAGACACAAATTGCATTTTTTTTAACATTTTTAACTCATTACTTATTTTACAATTCATTGTTTTATGTTACGTTTTTTTCGTGGAACGGAACGCAATCTCGAAACGCGTCGTCTTCGAAAATGCCGGAAGTGACATCAAAATCCAGATGAATAAATCTTTAAATAATCTTTTCTTAGCAAACTGTTTGATTTCTCACTGAGGTTAAGTTAGTAAGTGCGATTTCTGCTCGAATAGAGCACAAGAAATAATTTAATTTACATGATTTGTGGCTAAAAAAGAGATAAGAAGAAGAAGAGATAAGATAAGAAACAACGCAGTATCTTGGATTATGACGTCACATTATGACCGCGACAACAAAGGACGTTTGAACTGTAGAAGAAAATTGTTGAAGTTTAATAATTGTTTTGAGCAAGAAATAATAGTAACATTTGACTTTTAATACTTTTCTTGGGTTTATATTAATGTGCTTTATTGATTAAGAGAAAAAAAAGTTACATGCATATTCCCTATTATGGAACTTCGACCCTGGGGTTTAAAGTAACCTAACACGAAGGGGATGACGGGGGCTGCGTTCGCTCGTTCACTCTAGCCCCCGTCATCCCCTTGGAACCTAACCTATCCGTGTCGGGGTGCCCCAAGTTAGGGTCTCGAATAAAGGTGTCTGCGAAGTTAGATGGCGAAGATAAAAACTACTAAATCACATGACACCCCTGGGGCCCAGTTCTCCTAAAATAAATTGTTGCCAAACGCAATCGAACCACAACCGTCAGTCAGTTTTTGTTTTCGAAAACTTTCAAAATGATTGATTTTGTTTTTTGTGTCAAACAATTTGATAGCTTTTGAAATTGAGAACTGTCTGAATGAACGGTTCGGCCTTGGTTCGGTTGTGTTTTATCAAGATTTATTTTAGGAGAATTAGGCCCCTGATTATGTATAAAATTCGAGTCCTAATTTGGGCTACTTTGACACTGAATGATAAAACAGGGATTATCAAAGTAAAAGCCTACGGTCCGACCATGACAAGGTTTTTTTTTTATCTAAAACTATGCTCCGTAGTTTTTTTTTTCTCTAGTCTATGTGTGTTAATTCAGTCTAAATGAAATATTTTTGATGTAACAGTAAAAGCGAAAATAAATTAGAAACAAACATGAAGCTCAATAACTTGATCAAAGTAACCCTGATCTACGGTACAAGATATGTATAGACGGGTGTACTACGCCATGTCGAATGTCAAAACATCGAATATCAATTGATCGAACACTATAAATCGAATGTTCAAATAGTCGAACGTTCATTTCATCGAATGGTTAAAAAATCGAACATTCAATAAATCGAACACTCAATACATCGAGTGTACAAAATATCGAACGTTTGTTTGATCGAACGTTCAACGAGACAATATACGTGAGGTAGTGTACGTATTGTTTGTTGTAGCGTACTCGTCGTCCCGTCCCCCCGCGGGCGCGGCGCCCCTGCTGCTGGGCGCGTCCCCCCCGCGCGCCCCTTCCGCCGTCGGCCCCGCGGTGGCGCCCCCCCCGGCCCCCTCGGCGCCGCCCCGCACGTCGGCCACGCTGCCGCACGCGCGCGCGCACGTGCACCACGCGCTGCACGCGCCGCACGCCTCACACGCCTCACACGCGCACGTGTCGCACGCGCAACACGCGCAGCACGCGCCCACGCATCAGCCCAACAGTAAGTTTTGTTATTACTAAAGACCGGAATCTAATGGCTAAACTATTTAAATGTTATACAGAGTGCTCATTATTTTTTATCGAGTATTCCAGTTATCGATCCTTTTTAGTTTTGAATGTTATTGCTTAATTAACTTAACACGTCCTATGTACAGCCGCAGAATCGAAATGTTTATCAGATTTCAAATTCTATTTCTTCTCACACTGCTCGCAATAAGGTTCAAAATGTCATATCTACTTACATAAATATTGGTTTTTAAAATTGTGAAGCGTCGATTCTAACAAAAAACTCAAACGTAAAACTCATTTATTCAAAATAGAGTTACTTTGTTCTTTTTGAACTTCAATTTTAGAATAGACTGCCCCCAAAAGCGTCCTCCCTTCACCGCTTCCTAGTGTTTATGCTGTGAAGAAGAAACGGCGCAACAAACTCCCCAGCAACACAGTTCAGTCTGTCAAGTGAATAAATTAACTGAGTCTATACTTACAAAGAAAATCATAATACACTGGACCGCAAAGAAAAAGGGTCGGTTAGAAAATCTTCAATATCTTCAAAAGTACCTGACCTAGCTTAATGAAATAAAGACTGAATTAAAGAATATTTTAATGTGCTAAAATGTAAATAAAAAAATGAATTCAAGCTTTTTATTTTTAATAAATGTAAAATAAATAGGTCAGGTACTTTTGAAGATATTGAAGATTTTCTAACCGACCCTTTTTCTTTGCGCTCCAGTGTATTTTTTGATTTTATTTGTATTTATGTTCGCATTACTTGTCAAAATGTACGAAACAGCTGATTTTTTTCGCGTTTTCACGTTTTGGTCCCATAATAAAAGTTGTTCATAATGATGAGTATAGTGACCCCTTAAGGCACCTGTCTCACCGCGAACGACGAGCGAGCAGCGAGTAGAGCTAGAAACTAGAAACGAGTTGGCGAGCAGCGAGAAGCGAGTGTGTAGTTCCGATAGTTTTGTCGCTGAGCTATAAGCGAGAGTGACGGACGATTACTTGCACCACTCGCAAATGACCGCTGGTTGGTCTCTCGGCGTGAATTCTGACCGCCAAACGAGCATCGCTGAGCGAGTATCGCTAAGCGAGTATTATCTTTGATAGCTCTTCTCGCTCAGCGACAAACTAGTGGAGCGAGTCCTCGCCGGCAGTGTGAACAGTCAGCGATCGACTATCAATATATGCATCTCTTTTGTTTACACTGAATGTATATCTATTGTACGTTTCTTGAGCGAGAAAATAGCTGATAGTTAGTCGCTTCCTCGCGGTGGGACAACTGCCTTAGAGGTTGTGCGTTATTTATGTTACACCTTATACATATACATTAGTGATGTTCAAATCCGCTATAAACTGTAGACGTGTTATAAACTATAAAATATATTCATATAGTCTGTTATTTTATACGCTATCATTATAACGCGGCGTTACAAAACTTGGGCGCAGTCTGAACGCGGAGACGCTATAATTTTATTTAACAACGCGCTAAACGGACTTGATGATGCGCGGTAAATGTTATCTCGCAACGCGCTGTACACTAAAGAATATAATAATATTAGTTCTGTTGCTAGTCGCTCTATCTCGTTCTGGCCCCGCTACGCGCGTTTAGACTTTTATTCGTTGAGTAGGTTGAGGCGTTATAATATAGCGCGAAGTCAGAGCCGCTATAGCAAACGCCATACGCTATGTACACATAGTCTGTTATATTTTGGCGCTATATGTTTTATTAACCACTACTAATATACATTGTTGTCAATTCTCGTATAACAATAAACAGCACGTGTTATGTGTTACTGTACAGGTAGTAGAAGTAGATCGAGCGCGTCCCCGCAGCGTCTGACTGAGCTACACACGTCCACACCGCAGCATTTAGCATGTAAGTATCACGTTCCCTTTATAAGCGATTGGTACAATTCATGATAAGTCCTATGGCAAAAAAAAAAATGTCCAATTCGTGGTTGATCCAATTCGTCCAAAAAATAAAGGGTGTCCCTGGAAGTATGGATCAAATCGAATAGGTCATTTCCAAACTTTTTAAGCCCGATAATGTCGGTGCAATTTTTAATTAATTTATGATTAATTATTGTTTTTTTTTTCAATGATTTCGCATAGAAAAAAGTCATAAAAAAAACTATCAGAGCCATCATTTTTTTTCAGGACTTTGGCGATCAGTAGGCCTTTTTGTGGTAATACTTTTACGCAGCTAGAAAACATGTGTTCAATAAGAAAATACATTTACCGCAAAGGCTTTTTTGGTCTGGCAAAAATTTTACTCAAGTTTTTACTACTACTAAGTTTTTACTACTATTCGATTTGATCCATACTTCCAGGGACACCCTGTATATTTTCAAAATTAAACAAAATAAGACGTTTTGGAAATATACTTTTTGGACCAACCGCGAATTAGATTAACCGCGAATTGGATTAATTCTGAATTGAATCAACCACGCCTAAAGGATTAAGTTGTACGCTCGTCCACAAGATGCGTTATACGCGCGAGGATTTTCTACAAAAAATCTTGTTTCATTTTTAACCGACTTCCAAAAGGAGGAGTTCAAGAGAACGGATTAGTACCTCCTTTCCGACTAAGTGCGTATACACTACTGATGTGGGTTGCCGGCGCCGATCTGCTAGCTCTTGTCGGTGCTGGTCCGCGCAGTTAGTCGGCGCAGGTAGTGTCTATACTGTGTGGCGAACCAGCGCCGACAAGCTCCGAACGTCGCCGACAAGTTCCGAGCTGCTCCGATCAGCGCTGGTAGGCCGTCATTTGTTGCTGTATTTGCAAGGGAACAAGGCGTATTGTTATTATACCCGCTTCCTTTATGTAGCGGTTACCTGCCGCACCAGTACCGATAAGCGCTGGTAGCTCAGCGCCAGTTACCCGCTCCCTTTACGTATAGAACTTGTCACACTGGATTCGTTCTGCGTCCTCCGGTCCGGTCAAATTGAACGCAGCCCGCATCCTATGTGAACTTCATGGTCAGGGCAACCGGACAGCGATCTGACGGGCAGGGCAAACAGCGGCCATTTTATATTTGATTGCGAGTAGTTGTGTTTGTATCGATGTTTTGTGTTCGGTAAACATCAAATATCGATGTTCAGCTATTGATGTCATTATCGATGTTATCATTGATGTTTTTGCAACATCGATCACCCCTATGAACTGCCTGGACTTTGTCCTGTGTCCTGTGCCCTTAGCCCGCTTCCCGCAGCCCGTCCTGTACCTTCCCACCCCGCCCGCCTGACCGATGCGTTCCCTACGTTCTTTGCTTGTGTTCGCATAGTTAGATCGTAATTACATAAAAAACATACAAGGTTAGTCAGAAAGGGGGTACTAATCCGAAAGGGTGTTAAAGTACACACAATAATGAATAACTTTTGTTCTACAACTTTTCCCAAAACTCAATAGTTTATGAGAAACAGTTGTTCAAGAATCTCAAAAAAAAAATCTTTAAAATCTATCTATCCCCAGTTATGATCAGCTGTGTTTAAATTTTGGTCATATTTGGGGTCATTAATTAGAAGCACCATTTTCTGAATTTGTACCTAAAGCAGGGATGAAGAATTTTTGAAATAACTAAAATAAAAATATATTTTTTGGTAAAAAATATTGAATTTTGTAATTTGAACACTTGTTTTCAAACAGTCATCAGCGATACTATAAGTGGGCTTCGGATTAGTATCCCCTTTCTGACTAACCTTGTGTATAAAACGTAAATAATATTCACATAGGATTCGGGCTGCGTTCGATTTGACCGGACCTTGCAGAACGCATCCTGTGTGACAAGTTGTTATACGTCGTAACGTAGTACAGTAGCCGTGGGTGTATAGTTGTGTGTGCCTGTGTACAGTGAGTCGGCTGGGCAGCGCCGAGCGCGGCGCGGGGGCCAGCCGCAGTCCCAGCCCCGCCCCCGCCACCCCGGCCAGCCCGCACGAGCTGTACCGCCAGCAGCACCAACACCAGCAGCACCAGCAGCACCAGCAACACCAACAACACCAGCCGCACCGGGACTACAGGTATACTACTACACTACTACCGCAGTATATCGGGTGTAAAAAGACCCTTAACGATAACGATAACCACATATTCTACCCATCATTGGGATCATTTTGTTCTACCAGACCATACCTGGGAAATCATTGGTTTTGGAGATATTGAAGGTCAAAGTATACATTTTTTTTTTTCTAAAACGTGTTCCAAGCCCTAATACTAAACTTTCTTCCAAACAAACATTATCAAACATTTCAATTTTTCCGAACAAATTACGCATTTGAAGTTACAAAAACGCAATGAATATCAAACGCACACGACCGCCTTGGCTCGGCTGTGTGGCCGCTGCACGCATGCAAACGCGCGGCATCGCCACAACCATAATTTGCGCGCTACAAAAAAAAGCATTTTTTTATACCAGAAAATGAAAGTCGTTTCCCAGCAATTATTTTTAGTCAATGTAATTTAGTTTGATGTACAGAGTGCGTAGATTTCGGCTATGTGACGGGTCTTTTTACACCCTGTATAAAAGTTTAGTTTTAATATACACTAAACCTAAAACTAGTTCAGAATCACTAGGAGAATCGATTGACATAATTTTTATACCACGTTAAATGTTGCATTTTTTTTTCATAAGTTTCAGTTTTGTTTCAATGAGTTTCTATGCAGAACAGTTGACAGGAATAGACACCTTGAGGCTTGAGATGGTTCGCTCGGTCAGTTTCCGTGTATTAGACAACCCCTGCATAGCACATCTCAGGCATTTCACACTTTACTGAGGAACATAAGGCAAAATAAACTAAGGTGTAACTTGGAGATTTATTAAAAAAAACACATATTCCGGTAATTCTGATGAAAATTTTATTGGGGTGTCTCGATTTTTGTGTATACTAAAAATAGTATTGTATACAACCCTGTATTCAATACTATACCATTCTTTACTTTACCATACTTTTACTATGGAACCAGAAACGAAATCGCAAAAAAAAACAACTGTTGTGGTGGGTGACAAGTATGTTGAGTGTGAGTGATGGGTATATTTTAAACCTGGGGTTACCTTAGTCTTGGTTTAAACCTTCTTTTATAATAAGGGGTTTCAAGTCTGCAATTGCATGTTTCCTTTTCACACCTAAACCACTGAACCGATCATCCTGAAATTTTGCATATACGTTGTCAGGTGTACAGAAACGGACATAGAGCACCTTTCATCCCAACAAAAAGTACTGTTCCCGAGGAAAACAACAATTACGATAATAGATGGCGCCACGTGTCTTTCGAATCATGATTGAATTATATTATTATAGAAACTTTAGTAGTGTGTTAAGAGTTGATTGTCAAATTCTAAATTAACGTGAGCAAAAGGTAGTTGTAATATAAATATAATTGGTTACAGATTGGAGCCGTCATACTCCGGTTCAAGTTCCGGTAGTCGTCACACGTACGCGTGAGGCGCAGCCCACAAGCGGGTAACACAATTATACTAGACATTACTGCTCTAACGAATATTCGCATTCGCTATCATGATGAATATTCGCGTCTTTTTTATTCTTCGCGTTCGCAATAGATTATGCGATTTTTTTGCGAATGTATTTGACAATGAAAATCATTTATACACTCATTTATTCAAAATAAACTAGAAATACTTAGTTCTTTTTGAACGTCAATTTTACAATAGACAGCCCACAAAAAAGCCCGCCCTTCATCGCTTCCTAGTGTTTATGCTGTTATTATTATTATAAAATAACAATGCAACTGATTAGAATTATTTATTATCATCGCATATTTTTTTTATTTTGTTTGACATTTATCGATGTGTCCCATCTCTAACATATTTGCAATATGACATAACTTTTGAAGAACGTCGTAGATAAGATTTATATTTTATGACTACAAATCAGTAAGAATTATTTTAGTTTTCAAGCTGGTTTTATATTATATTTTGAATTTTGAATTATATGGGAAACAATGCATTTAAAAAAAATGGTATCAAGCTAGATATGAATAATTTTTCGTGTGCCATTATAAATCACCCGTTTGACGTAACTACAAAGTTAAGTCGTCAGTTTTGTTGACATCTGTCATTCTAATCAAGCTATATTTTAAGGACTATAGATATTGTATTTGCATATTTGTATATCATGAATTTTCGCAAAGTAACGCCTGATTCCATCATTTAGTCATTCTTTTTTTTCTTTCAGTCGGGCCACGACTCAACTTACGACTGCTAGCGACCAGTCGTAGAAGTCGTAGCAGTCGTAAATGCAGCCAGTCGCGACCGCTGCCGTGTTCACTAAAAGACTATTTTATTATAATGTTTTTCGTTCACGTTGTGTGCGGTGGTCCTTACCTATCCCCTCTCATTAATATACTAAAATGTAAAGTTTATACACAATCGGTTAAAAAGGGTATTACTTTTTACCCGACTGCGCGAGGCAGGGTCATGTTTTTAAGAATTTTTTTGTCAAAATTTCTTGTTTTTTTTCGATGAATTGTGGATTTGAAATCTAATTCCGAATAGTGTGTGCTTGAAAAATAAAAATCCAGAGTTGCATTTATTATATTAATAAGATATAAATATAAGTCTGATAAAATCTGACTGATTGTGTGTTCTTAAAAAAAGACATTAGTCAAGTCTTTTTCGAAAAATCAAGAAATAAAAATCATTTACTATGTATTGGCGTTATTTAAAAGATTTCTTTACTATTTTGTTAAAAATGCAGTGTGAAAAAGGCGATAAAATGTAAAAGAAAAGCAAAATGTATGGGATACGTTCCATACACATTATGAACAAGAAATAAAATTGAATTCCATACATTTTATGTAAAAAACGGAAAATGTTAAATTTTTTGTAAAACAGAAGCAAAAATGTATTGATTACGTTTCGTACAACTTGTGTAAAAGAAAATAAAATATGTAAGGATCACGCTCCATGCATTCGGTGTAAAGAAATCGGAAATTGTATGGACCAACTTCCATACATTTTATATAAGAGTTAAGAAAGAAATTATGGAATTCCATACATTTAATTTAAAACAAAATGAACTTCGTACATTTGATGTAATAGAAATGAAATTTTATGGAACAAGTTCCATACATTTATAAAAATGTAAAGAAAAAAATATGGAATTCCATACATTTTATTTAATATTAAAACAGAATGAAATTAAAATGGAACGCATCCCATAAAAGTTATGTAAGTCAAAAGCAAAAATGTATGGATCGCATTCCATACATTTTACATAAAAGTAAACAACAAAATATGGAATTCCATACATTTTAAGTAAAACAAAATACAAATTGTTTGGAACAAATCCCATACAAGTTATGTAAATCAAAATCAAAAATGTATGGATCGCATTCCATACATTTCATCGACGCCTCAAAAAAGTGAATTTATCGTATCAATTTAGTCGATGGTGTATGCTCATTATAAACGAGAGAGTATCCCCTCCCTCATCCCCTCTCCCCTCCCCCTCCCATCCTATGATCTCATCACTTAAGAATATAATACTGTATTATATAGAAATAATGTCAGTTTAAGAATATAATATTGTATAATATAAATATATTGTCAGATAAGCTCGTATTAATAAAAAGCTCTCATCTTTACACACGCCAAGAGTTGATATCACAATGTAATGTAACCAGTCTGTATCAGTCCCACTGCTGGGCAAAACCCTCTTAGAGCGATTACGCACTGCATCCGATCCGAATCCGTGAAAATGCGGATATAAAAAACTCGGACCGAATTCGGATATTGCTTTACGCACTGCATACGATCCGAATCCGTGAAAATACCGATCTAGAGTAAAAATCTCGGACAGAATTCGGATGTTGCTTAGCACTATTCCGATCTCTGATTCAAATTCAAACAATTCAGGGGCCATCTTTGGCATATCCATTTGGCGTCCGATTTGAATCCGAGGTAGTGCGAAAGCGTTCATACAAACAGTACTACGGCTACTTCGGTCCGTCAATTGTTCTTCCGAATTAGAAACTCTCGGATGACGGATAGAAATCGGATGATGGAAGTCGGATCTAGTGCGTAAACTACCATACAATACTGGGAATACTACCTGAAATCGCTGCCTACCTAGTTTTGACATTTACAGTTTCGTCATAATTATACTTATGTTCATACTATAATAATATCGTCGTATCGTATTTATATATATATATATATATATTTATGTATTTATTTACATATTATTTATTATTATTTTATAATCTATGTCCTATATTTTTAATTGTTTTGTTATGTATAGTTAATTAAGTCGCAAATATTTTTATTTTTGTACCTCTTTTCGATGCTGTTCTCTTTGACCCAAAGGTTGACTGGTAGAGAATGCCTTGTGGTATTAAGTCCGCCTTATGTACCACCATTGTGCATTGGAGTATTAAATGAATAAATAAATACAAATAGTTGTATGACTACTTCGGAACGTATTTTCACGGATTCGGATCGGATGCAGTGCGTAACCGCTGTTATACAGAAGACAAGCATTAATGGGCATGCTACGTGAGCGATCTACACGGTGGGCTCGAGGTACACGAAAGATTTTAACCTTCGATTCCGATGCTTAATTGGAGAAGAAAAGCTACGATATAGTTTGTTGAATAAAGCTTAATTTTCGAAAGGTTCATTATTTACGGAAATTCACAAATCAAAAATTTTTGCCTACGTAAGACGCCGCGAAGCGATGGCAATTAATGCGATTTCACATAAATTTCATAAGCATGCGAATTCATGAGTCTTAGCATGCTAATTGCTATTGCTAAGCTATTTGCTAAAATGAACAAAATAATTCCTGAACTAAACTGCTAATAATTTAAACTAACTCAACAATCACACGCATTCATTCAATATGCGACCTTAAGTATAAGCAAGCAAAGATAAAAATTGCTTAACTTCATTCCTCGCATCACCTGCTAAATTGCTAATAATTTCACTTGCGAACGGAGTCAGGGTCACACGAACAGATAGATTTAGTATTCCCGTGGGTGCGACGGAGAGCGCACGCTGCCGCTATATGATAGAAGAGCGATAAATTCGCTTTTCACACTTCACAGAATTTCGCAACTACGATTAATTTGTGAAATGCGAATGAAGTCTTCGCATGCTAACAATTAATGTGAATGCGAATTAATCCATCACTAACGCCGCGTTAGCAATTTCAGACAAAATAATAAACAAAATTTTAATACATTTGACAAGTAATGTTGTTTTTATCTCGTCTGAATTCACGGTTCATCCTCCGTGCGGAAGATGTCCGGTTCTTTGGAAGGCATACACGGGGACACAGGTCCAACGCGCAGAGGCCCCTTTGAGAACTTTATATTGTTTTATTATTAAATCAGCTTATCAAGAGTTATCAAAACACTCAAGAGGCAGTTCTCAAATGAGAGCGGTTTTCAATTTCAACATGACGACTTGGGAGCAGCATCTCAAGTGGAGCTCTCAAAATGATGTTTGAATTACATACATCTGTCAATTTTTGTTTTTTAATTTACCTTGTCTCCCTCTCAAGTGATATCTACGATTGGACACTGTAATGAGAGCTATTTATTAATACAGGCCTTAATGTATAAGAATATACACGTTGTTCCAAAAAGTAGTGTCAAGCGGAAGTCCGAAGGTAGAGCACCCTTTAGAGGTACCCAAATCACCCCCATGTATGTTCCGCGATTTTTTGTAGTTTACGAGTTATGATTTCTTTTCATATCTTAACCAAACTACAGTGTATCTACTTACTACATACATTGGGTCAACGCCCATACGTTTGACAGGTACAATGAAATGTCAAAATGATGTAGGGGCGGAGGTTATGTCCCAAGTTGCAGTATGGCTACTCGGGACATAACCTCCGCCCCTTCACCCCGCAACCCCCCGCACGATTGCTCTGCGACAATGTTCTACGTTGACCGACTGTAAGGAGTAAGATATAGGTAGACTGTGACCAAACTCTGATTTTAAAGATTTTTTTATCATAGTGAATAGTTTTTTTTCTAAATTAGACGAATAGAGAATCTAATTGACGACACGTTTGGTGCAGTGGCTAAGCGATTGGCTTCTGCGCTACGGGGCACGGGTTCGATTCCCACGCGGAACAAAAATTTGTATGGCCTACAGATAGTTGTTTCGGGTCTGGGCGTTTGTTTGTGAGATTTGTGTCTGTAAACGCACCCACGATACAGGAGAAATCTTACGTGCGGGGCAACGTTTTTAAAAACAAACGAAAACAATTTAAAATGACACGTATTTCTGTCAACTGTTCATGATCATGACCAGTGATCGGAAAAAGGTGAGCTAATTTACCTAAACTTCAAAGAACAGACAAAAAGTGGAAACTTCCTTACGACAACATTTTTTTTGGGATAATTATTCCGGGTTTCTGGAGATCACTAAAGTGCATTTAATATTAATGTTATTAATACAGAAAACAATTGAATTCGTTTCCTGTTTTTGTTTCCCAAAATTGACACAAAACCATATGACACATTTTTTATTGTTTTTAAAAAAGAGATTGTTTATTGTTTTCAAAAACGGAGAATGTCTTTGGAGATTTTTTGAAAACAAATGAAAGAAAATTTCCGAGAAAATTCTCCCGAAAAAAAATGTTGTCGTAAGGAAGTTTCCAGTTTTTGTCTCTGTTCTTTGAAGTTTAGGTAAATTAGCTCACCTTTTTCCGATCACTGATCATGACAGTATGATCAAAAATGTTGTCATGAAAAAAAAACTGAAATTTTAAAAAATCGCGGTACATACATGGGGGTGACTCTGGTACCTATAAGCATGCTCTACCTCTGGATTTCCGCTTGAAACTACTTTTTGGGAATACCTGTATAACTGTATAATATAAATATATTGTCAGTATAAGTTAATTGTATAATATAAATATAAGAAGTTTGTACGGTACGCCGTCTGTTGTATATGGACTCAAATTTGTTTCTGTGTGATGTTGCGATCGTTTACAGCGTATAGTAGCCCACTGCTGGGCATAGGCACAGTATACAGGGTGTTAACGAATTCGTGTAATTCCTTCAAACCGTGTGATCTACTGGTGACACTGATTGACCCTGCACAAGTTTTTTTCAGAATCAACAAAAAAAGTTGTCAAAAAATGAACCATCGCATTCTGTATCTGAGTAATTTTAGCGTTCCAAGTTAACCGACTGCGTGGAGCGATATCGCGCTAGTTGTGCCCGTCAGCTGGGTCGCCGTGACTTCATTAATTTATGCATGGCATGAAAAATTTTTGTCACATAAAAATTTTAATTGGGAAAAAAAAAGTTTATTTTAATTTTCAATCTATATAAATCCCGTGCAGGGTTAATCTATATCATTAACAGATCATGTGGTTTGAAGGAATTACACGAATTCGTTAACACCCTGTATACCCGAGGTACCCGAAAGATTTTAACCACGCCTTTCTCTGTCAATAATGTTATATCAACAAAAGTCCAATTCGGTCAATTTAACTATTTTGTTTATCAGAACAAAATAAATCAATTAACTTTAGTACTTCCTTGTAAACCTTAGGTTGAACTGGCAACGTTTATTAATTATCGAGTGAGTGAATAAGAAACTTGTCACTTCACAACTCTCCACGACAAATAAGACATACGGCGAGAGGGGTATGGTATGACAATAGTCGCAACGCCGCGTTCATAGGACTTGTTACCATAGAGATGAAATCGAGATGTGAATTTCTCGAATCTCTAAAATTAAGCTTTATTCAACAAACTATATCCTAGCTTTTCTTCTCCAATTAGGCATCGGAATCGAAGATTAAAATCTTTCGGGTACCTCACACCCACGGTGTATAGCAATATTGGTATTAAGGTACAAGTTCATAATTGACTACATATAGTAGCAGCAGAAGTCGTAGCGGCACGTCGTAGCTACACGTAGCGACACGTCGTAGCGAAACGTCGTAGAGACACGTCGTAGTGACACGTCGTAGCGAAACGACGTAGAGACACGTCGTTGGGACACGTCGTTGAGACCACAGAACAGATAAAAGACGTTAGAAGGGCCTTGTGGGCGGGGCAGGCGCGCCGCACATATGAGCAGACGCTCATATGTCAACCGAAATTTGTTTTACCGGTCAACAGTCGCGCTCTTATTGTGACAGCGTACGGAGATCCGCGAAAAAAATGAATTATGCCGTATTGCATTATTATAACGTGACGGAAAAGAAGCTAGTTGAGTAGTGTAGCCAGAGAAGGGATTTCTTTTCACCGGCATGTCCAAAAACCTTATAATATCAGTGATATTTGTAATTATTGCAATAGTATTATGTAATTTGTAGAAAAAAACGATACAATCGCACACAGATGCAAAATTATACATTGCTTGCAATACATGGGTACCATCTTGTACTACGTGAGCGACAGCGCAATGTATTGCGTTCAATGCGAAAGTCGAGTGCAGCGAGCAATTGTTTTAATTCAGCGAAATCCATACGTATCGATAGTGTTGTACCAAGTTGTACTATGCGAGCCAAATAAGAATAGTACTGTCAAGACGCCATTTTGTTCAGCAATACTCGCGAACTTCATTACCAAAGCGTAAGGTGTGCAAAAAAATGAACAAAGAAAAATGATACTGTTTAATTATTTTTTGTTCACTTTTTTGGTATTCCTAATAAATTTTACGTCAAATAAGTCAAATTAATTACGCGCGTATACACGGAAGCGTAGCTAACGGCACACTGGTACAGTCAGCATCAGAAGTAGATGAGCAACTCAGGTGTCCAAATAATTAAACACATTCAAGATACCAAAAACATCTATGCAACAAAACTGTTCAAATTGTTTTGAGCATCATAAACTCCAAATATATCTGAGCAGTCACATTGTCAAATATTTATTTACAAACTAAAAGTCTATGGTAAGTAAACAAGCTAAACATTCAAAGGTAACTAAGCAACACGTTATTCAGAAAGTCAGGATAGCAACGTAAAATGAATTGTATTTGATTGTACTTAGAGGCATAAATTAAAAGATCAAAAATAGATACAATGTGTACTATTGTATCAATACAGCATTTCTTTCTTTTTCTTCATATAGCTATATCCCTTTCATTTCGTGCGTGACGTCATTGACGTGTCTTTTGTTTATAATATAATCTGATAGTCAAGTTATAGGAAAACATCGTAAGGAAATTGAAACGAGTATTTATTCCACGAGAAAGCCATTAAATTCACAACAATCAGTTTGAATGAAACTGAAATTTTTATTTGCTACATTTTCTAGTATATCTTCAGGAATTGAATTCGTATTAAATAGGTACCTACAAATACCTCGGTTCATTTTAACTATGTTTCGGATCGATAACCGTGTCCAAAAAAGTACAAAATCTGTTAAACGTCAATTTAATTACTCGGTTAAAAGATATCTAACGATGTAAAATCAGCCCGACTAAGCACGCACTGAGTGATAATATGATTTTACGCAAGCGGTTTTCAAATGCTTCTTTTTCTATCGTGTCGGCACGAGCTATACAAGAATAGCTCATGCCGTGATGAAAAGATTAGCCAGTCAGCAAGGATGGTAGCGAGGCTGACTGCCCAGGGTGCGCCGGACGTACCGAAGTATCGAATAGAAACACTCGTGGAGGCTCTTTTCATGCACCCCTTTTTTTTCAAATGCTAAAAGCGGCTTATCTATGAACATGCACTGTAGCCTGATTTTAGTAGTCAGTTATCATCGAATCGCATCGAATATACCTTTAGCCAAAATCTAGCACGATACGTTTTAAAACAGTCACTTAAAAAGAACCGCTAGTGCGTGCGCTGGTATAGAAAGCCATACGCGTTACATTTAGTGGCTCACCGCCTGCCTTTAATTGCAATGCCTGCCTACATTTTAATCTTAATAACGTCACAGGACACTGTACACCTTACAGCGATAACATACTGGCATGGCGGTCGAATCCATTTTGCTACAGAGAGACTCACTGGCAGTGCGAAGAGTAGCATATACGTGCGTTCGGTTTTTTTGAAGCGCAAAATGTAATGCGCTTGAATGCGCGCATGCAAAAACTGTAAAAAAAAGTAATAACCGACTAAAAAAACATAAAATTAACAGTTTCAAAAGTCAGTGGCTACAATATCTTTTCAGTGTAGAATTGCACCGTCTTCTGAAACTGTTAATTTTATCTTATGGTAATTATTTTACTCCTTTTAGTTTTTTTTTTTGTAATCGGATTTTACTTTTTTATAAGTTTATTTTTTATTGAATACGTTTTAGTATTTTCATAAATTTGTTATATTGCCATAAATTAAACCCTCTCTCCTCCATACTCTCTCTGCCTTTCTCTTCATAACCCTTATTTTTGACTTTGCCGTAGTCGGGTATAATAAGCCCTTTCATGCTATACCTTACGCGATACAATTCAAACATTCCGGAAAATGGGGGGGGGTTTACGCACCCCCTCATTTTTTCCAGTAGTCAGTTACCAACAACACGTATAAACAAAGCAATATTAGTTATTTGCAAATTTTGCTTTGATCCGATGAGGAGTTCCGTTCCATATCTCTGAAGTTCATGGTCTAATCATAACAAAATTTTAGGGGATTAAACGAAAAGTACCTATACCCTCTCCAAGAAAAAAAGAATTTTTCAAATCGGATAATAAATGACAGAGTTCTGAGGTAACAAACATAAAAAAAATACAACCGAATTCAGAACCTCCTCCTTTTTGAAGTCGGTTATAAACGAGCATAAACCAAGGTCTGTAACCGCCCTAAAACGTCTAGGTTTGTAACAGGCCTTAGTATCACTGAGCAATATATTGAGAAATGGTTATTGTTTACATATTTTTGAACACTTTGGTTGCTTAGTTACATTCGACTACCTCAGTTGACAAGATGATTTGTTTGCATAGAAATATTTGAATTGCGAGTGTTCAGATGATTTTGATACATTGGATGCTAACAATAATTTGAACGCTATTGTTGTGCAGATGTTAATGTGTTTTTGAGAGTGTAGAATTATCTGAGTACCTGAATTGCTTCTATGTATCTGATGTTGACTGTACTATATAGCTTCTTAGTTGCGTAGCAAAATGGTGACATATTAGCGTGACCAGTAGCATTTCGTTAAAAAAAATGAACCAACTATATGTGGGTTCATTTTTTTAAATAAAAATCCTGTTTTCATATATCATTCATTTATCCAAAATTATCTAGGAATTCAAGAAATAACAATTTATAAAAATGAATAAATATAATGAAATCTGAATAAAAAAATAAAAAAAAAAAAAAAACACAGTATTTTTATGCCGGCAGTACTAACTTGACAGCTATCGTGTGAAGTTGGCAGCAAGCGCGATCCTATTCTTATTTGGCTCGCATAGTAAACAATATCGGTATTAAATATGTGTGTATATCTACAAATGATTATTATCAGTAATATTATAATTAAAATAACTTTGTTTATTGCCACGAATTATATGTTAAATTTTATTTTTAGGTTTCCAACAGGTCCAGACAAAAAAAAAACTGGATTGAGACAACTGGTAGAATTGAATAGATACCTATTAAATGTAGCACAATTTGTTCTTAACATTTTGCAGAAAATTATGCAATTACAATTCACAGGGTTATTCAAATTAAATTAATTAAATTATATTATGTTAATACGCCTATACGGGAAAACAAAAATCGAAATTTCTTTAGTTTTTTGCAAATTGTAGCTTTTATTTACGTTTATACTATTCAAAATGCGATTTGCGCCGGTAACGGTTACTCAATAATATATTCAATATGAAAGTCGTTAGTATACCTACTTTTCTAGGTTTACGATGCTCGAAAATAGAATTGTTTCCGAAAAAAACATGTTATGTAGTGCATTATGATGATGATTCATAATAATTCACATGATTTTATTGATTATTTTTAGCAAACTTAGTATCGTTACGGGTGCAAACAACATAGTTATGACGTAAAACAGACCTGCAATTAGCAAAAAACTAAAGAAAATTTGAATTTCACGGCTGTATCGGATGTTCCCCTTAATTTGACATTATTATTTATATGTGTTGAGGAAGTTCACACTATTCGTACCCCGTTCGAGGGTCTCAAAATTAGAGCGAAAAATTGCAAAACTTAGGGCCTATTTTTCAATCCTCAGATAAACAGACAAATAGCATTTATTCAACAGATAGCAAAAAAATGATTTTTTCAATTGTCAGATAGGCTGGCTCCGACGCTTAATACCAGAATCGCTAAATACCAGATTCGCAAATTACCAGACTCGCAAAACACCAGATTCGCCATATACCAGATACGCAAAATACCAGAAACGCAAAATACCAAAAGTACAGTCCTAAACAATTGAGTTATGTTTATAGAATATCCTGTATTAGTACTTAACTATTTCTTCGATACATAAATGAGATCGCTATACAAAAAAGGTCACTATAAACTGCACTGGCCACTTTTGCTTTGATATAAGAGATGATGATGTTCTGCAAAATACCAGAAACGGAAAATAAGGCCCTTCGCCCACTGGCGGGCGGGCATGGCAAAGAATTGATTAAATTCAAATAATTTTAAACCTGATTTTAATTACTTTAGCACTTGTATTTGCTTAGCAAACCGCGGGATGCTTCGTCGTGCCGCAGCATGCCGAAGCATCCCGCAGTACGGTAATTATGAGTTCTAAAGCGTATAAATAAGGTTTAAAATTACAGAATTTGTACAGATGAAAACGATTTTTAATTAAAAAAATAATAATATTAACTAAAGTAAATACTAAAGTATAAAACTCAGAATCATTAATATAATATATTTATATATTATATTATATGTATATTAGTGAGTCTGAGTTTTATACTTTAGTCTTTACTTTATTTATTTTTTCAATTAAAATTTTGTTTTCAGCTGTACAAAATCTGTTATTTTGCGTTTCTGGTATTTTGCGTATCTGGTATATGGCGAATCTGGTGTTTTGCGAGTCTGGTAATTTGCGAATCTGGTATTTAGCGATTCTGGTATTAAGCGTCGGAGCCGATAGGCTTTCTTCGACGAATAATTTGACTACCTGAGGAATAACTTTATCTTTCCCTTTGACGGCCAGACAACCGCTTATTCAGTAGATAGTTTTATTCGATGACTGATGATGTAAACAAAAAATATAATTTTACTAGACAATTCTTGGGTTTGCGTTTTCATCAAAGTAAAATGGATGTATATTATTTGATAGCACTGATGATCTGGCAGTAATTGAGCAAGAAGCTCTGATAAATGAACTCATAAATCCAGGAAGGAAAGTAAGAATTGTCACATCCAGGCCCAATCATTTTCCGCCGGAGGGCGCGCGACGTTCTCCGGCCACCCTAGTGTGTGGCCTGCGGGTGGCGGGTTATTGGACCTGACGCCCGACCAGTAACAGGCCCGAGAAGGCGGCGCGCAGTATTCCGTGCGCGCCTCTCAGAAGGACGTGGAACGAAGCCCCACAGAAGGAGAGGTCTGACAGGGGCTGGCGGACCAAGGCCTGCCGGGGATGCAGTGCATGCAGCTGCGAATCCCACGACCCCGGCCATAGGTCAGGAGAAGGCACACCGTGGGTTTTTAGCTAGTGAGAGTCCGGCATACATAACCCTTCGCCTTTCCCGGGCGGAGGGAATCAATGAAGATAAAGGCATGATAAAAAAAAAAACATGCCCAATCATTTTACAGTGTGGGATTCAAAAGAATTCCATCGCCAATTCAGACTTTTAGAGTCTGTGCAATATTTACTTATAAATAATGGTAGAGGATAAAATCAAGCATCAAACAAAGGTTAAGTTTTCAATCGTTTATTATACAAAAAATTACTGCGAAATGGGTTCATGGCTACATAACAGAGCTGTAGTAATTGATACCTAGTGTAAATCTTCCTAGCGAACTATGTTGGGAATTTGGGATCGTCTGCCAGTCTGACCGGATGCAGTCGAATACCAGTATTTTATATGAAGCGACTGCCTATCTGACCTCCATCACCCAGTTAGCAGATAACACGATAGCTCTCGGTGGAACTGGTAGTCACACTTTCGGGCTTCGGTTCTGTACATTTCCTGTCTGCATAGAGGACTTTTTTGGTACTTTTTTTAATTCCCTCATACTTAAGTTTTAATGTATTCCATGAAAGGACACTGGTTGCGATTCCACTTGAATTTAATGAGCTCTCAGTTTTTCTCCATGCAGATCCTTTTCTTTGTAGTCCGGTCAAGTTAGCTCAAAAAATAGGGGTAGGTTAACAGAAATTCGCATAGAGCTGAAAATTGGTACGAATGTTCGGAACACCATTATAAATCAAATGTAAAAAGTCCCCAGCGATCCCACACTTGCAAAAAAAAATATTCAACGTCAAAGTTCGTAAATATGGGTTTTTTGCGTTTTTTAGCCAAACGGTAAGTTTTATGATAAAAATAGGTCAGACAAAAATTATAGATTATGCAATTCTCTATAAGAATTGTCTACAATTTTTCTCCTAAACGTCACCGTTTCTGAGATATAATGGTTGAAAAAGTTGTATTCTTTATAATATGCGTTTCCACGCCACCTGGAAGGTAGTGTACTTGGCGCGTTTTTTTAACATGGTTTCTCCAATAGGCCTATTCCACAATCTATTGTGATCCTGTTTAATTCAATACTAATTCAAAATATATAAAAACTGGTACTATTGGAAATGATGAAAGCCGTATGAATTCTAAAAAATTAGGTCAAATTATCCGTCTCATTCATAATCATCTGATAATTCTGCTTCCTCTTCTTCTTGTTCGTCTTCTTGTACTTCTTCTTCTGCTTGTTCTTCTTCTTCCTGCTGGGTGTAAGTAAATTGGTCTAACAGCGATGTATCAGATGTCTCCTCACTGATATTGTACGAATCATCTTCTGATGGTGATTCAACATTGGAGCACGACTGACCTTGACAACTGGTACATGTTAATCGCCATCAGAAGAGGATTCGTACGATATCAGTGATAAAGAATACAACTTTTTCAACCATTATATCTCAGAATCGGTGACGTTTAGGAGAAAAATTGTAAACAATTCTTATAGAAAATTGCATAATCTATAATTTTTGTCTGACCTATTTTTATCATAAAACTTACCGTTTGGCTAAAAAACGCAAAAAACCCATATTTGCGAACTTTGACCTTGAATATTTTTTTTTGCAAGTGTGGGATCGCTGGGGACTTTTTACATTTGATTTATAATGGTGTTCCGAACATTCGTACCAATTTTCAGCTCTATGCGAATTATTGCACTTTGAAATGTCTAATTTGACCGGACTATTGTCTTTATTCGTCACCGCATCGGTCTTCTTATTTCTATAACGTGTTTGTATTTTTCGATTAAACTTATGAGGAATTGAATTACAGCACTATTAAAATTCGCCGAACGCTCTCTATTTTTTTGATTCCATTGTAATAAACATATAAATATAGGTATTATAATATTGATTTACAATCAAAATATATAACACGACATGACAGGAAGATAGTCTGACAGTGTCATTTTTGCCATACAGGTAATTAATGTACTCTAGACTCTGTGCAGGTAATTGAAATAGTCTGGCCTGCTCTAACGTTCGTTTATGCCATATATTTATCTCACCTCCCTGAAGTTAGCGTTGCTAAAGTCAATGAAATCGGTCAGATAGTAATTCGTGAGATATATGGCAATTGAAAAATTGACAAACAATTATCAGGCAGTTAAACAGCCAAATAACTTTATTTGTCTGGTAGTTATCAGGCATTTTATCTGAGGATTGAAAAATCGGCCCTTAATGTAACAAAATTACAGTAATTTTATCGATATAAGTAATCGACCTTTTGGTCGCCGTAACATGTATGAGAAATAAATTTGAATTTGTGCGTGTGTAAGTGTACGTCGAACGCAGTATTTGCGTTAGTGTGACAACTAATAGCAAACTCGAAATCTATGTGCGTGTGGTTTATTTGTGTGCGTAATGCGCGTACGTATTGGGCTCTTGCTTGTAGTAGAGTTAAAGAGTGGGAGAAAAGCGGCGACACGCGTTCTAATACAAATCAGGAACTATTTCCTTTCTAACCTCTTTATCTGTTCTGTGGTTGAGACACGTCGTAACGACACGTAGCAGCATCATGTCGCTACAGTCATGATTCCGAACCCAACAGCAGATGGCTGCAGCAGACGACACGTCGTATTCCAGTTAGTTCTGAATGTTCCGTGAGACAAGATGTCTCACCTGGGGGCCTACTCCCTACGTCCGTCTACGAAGTTAGTCGCCCGTCCGAAAGTAGCCCGAAACGTAGGAGTGAAGAAAACAAGTGTCAAGTTCAACTGCTTAGGGAGTTGTTTGGGATTAGCGATCGCGATTTACTTTTGTATCTTTTGTTTTTGTGAGATGCATCGTACAGTGCAGGATATTGAGCCACCTGCTTTATCAGTTTTTCTTCCTCGGAATTGGAAAAACTCATTTTGTTGAGAAAGATTCAACGTGTTGTCACTTCAGCGTCGGTGGCACTACTGATCTGCGGTCGTGCGACGTGTCGCTAGCTGCGGAAGGTATTTCATAGAAATACATAGAAACCAGTAGTGTCACAGCGACATGTCGTCTGCTGCAGCTGTATGCAGTCGGCTACGAACTCGTACCTTTACAGCGGTTACGCACTGCATCCGATCCGAATCCGTGAAAATACGTTCCGAAGTAGCCATACAACTATTTGTATGATAGTAGTCTACGCACTACATTCGGCATCCGTCATCCGATTTCTATCCGTCATCCGTGAGTCTCCAATTCGGAAGAAATATTGACGAACCGAAGTAGCCGTAGTAATGTTTGTATGAACGCTTTCGCACTACCTCGGATTCAAATCGGACGCCAAATGGATATGCCAAAGATGGCCCCTGAATTGTTTGAATTTGGATCAGAGATTGGAATAGTGCGTAAGCGATATCCGAATTCGGTTCAAGTTTTTTATATCCGTATTTTCACGGATTCGGATCGGATGCAGTGCGTAATCTCTCTTAATCGCCAAAATTCTTCTTCAAACGATATAATATTGACGATATCCTCAGTGGTGGCGCTGAAGACTGATATGATCGCAAACTATCAGATGTTGTGTACATATATACATATTCCGCCGCGCGGGCCCGCCTGTCGCT
This sequence comes from Amphipyra tragopoginis, assembly GCA_905220435.1. NCBI lineage: Eukaryota > Metazoa > Arthropoda > Insecta > Lepidoptera > Noctuidae > Amphipyra > Amphipyra tragopoginis. Next base: position 204,987 of record HG992021.1, on the reverse strand, counting down.
TGTACATACTTTCTCTTTATATACGACGTATGTTAGTATATCTGTTCGTTCACTTGTCTTGGTGCTCGAGTTATTTCTCGTTAACGGTCGGGCTCATTAATAAATTATCTTTTTAAGTAAAATCTTCAAGTCTGTTTCTAGGTCAAACGAACGATAAAGTATTATGTTAGCGTCGAAAGAAAATGATACGTATCGGGTGTATGTCGTTTTGCCAAAATTATTTTGACCAAATTTCTGTACCCAAACGCATTTTAGCAACCTTTTTTTATACCAATGCAACATTTGGAATGATTTTAGTACGCACATTTTCATTTGATCAAAATTTTACTCGGCAGAATATTACCAAGGATAATATCATCAAGGCATTTGGTCTTTAATCAAATGATTTATTACAGCAAACAATCTTGAGACAATAAACATTTAGTCAACGCTTATATCTTTTTTAAATTGAAACAGCTAGCTTAGGTTAGAAATGATCACACAACGCTAGAAACATATTTTTTATTTTGCGTAAAACATGTTATACCAACTGAAATATTTGACTACATTAAAATTGATAAAAGTACTAGTTGGTAAGCAAGTTATTGTTTAAACGTTCACTTGCCAAACATTAGGTTTGCCTTGCAATTATTTGTGAAGAGTTTATTTGCTAAGTAGTAACTTGGCAAATGAAATTATGCGGGAACTTGTTTGGGAAGTGATATTTTGTCAATGTTTTTTCGATAAAACAAGGGTAACCCAAACGTATCGCTCATCATAATTCAGCCGAAAGACGTGCATCACATCGACCGAGTTTTTTATTTCGTGGTTTTTCCGTTTGCCCTATAAACAAACTTAAGTATTGCTAGATCACTGCCAACGTGCCCTATAAACAAACTTTAGTATTGCTACATCACTGCCAACGTTTTTCTTTATTTTTAACTGGTACAGCTCAAATTCACTTTTTTTTTCTCAAAAATGGCGTACGAGGGATTTGAAATTTCCATAGGTATCTCTCAAATTCGCCATGTGCACTACATAAGTTGGGGAATTTGGTAGATATCGAGAATTTCAACTATCCCCCCACTACGCCAAAATACCCTAAAGATAGATTCACACTACACTTAATGTCGTATGTGTCGTATTGTAATGCATCAGTAGCTATGGTCGCGGACTCGAAATGTTTATCAGATTTCAAATTCGATTCCTTATCACAGTGTGCGCAATAAGGTTTAAGATGCCATATCAACTTATGTCATTCGACCAAGAAAAAGTAATGTACGGTTAAAGATCTTTATTTTCTCAAAAGAATAACAAATTCACTTACAGAGAAAACATAAACTTATTCCCCCTTATTAAAAAAGATGGTTTAAACCAAGACTAAGATAAACCCAGGTTTAAAATGAAGGGTACAGGGGCAAAACAAGGAATGTCACTAAAACAGGATTTTGTGTAATTAACATTTTAATTTTTGAAAGTTTATAACTTTGTGTTACATATCAATTGTTGAAGATTCAATATGAAAAACTATGATAATTTTTAAACTTTTTACGTAATGCTGCATAAAAATACGTGCGAAAACCTAAGTGTTGCTATCAGTGGCGAAGGGTGAATTTCCTTAAAAGGGAAGCCGGACCAAAAAATGCTTACCTTGCTCAAGTGTGATGCGTGAATTCCAGTAACTACTCGTTTCGAAAGGGAAGCCGATGGGAATCGAGTTGTATGGAGCCTTCGCCACTGGTTGCTTGCTATACTTAATTTATATTTGAATTTTTTGTGACATTCCTTGTTTTGCCCCTGTACCCTTCAAATATACCCGTCACTTTCTTATGTCATATAACAAAAAGAGACAGGGCTATTCTAAAACCTAGGTTTTTCTTAGACCATCTTTTGTAATAAGGGGGATTAAGTGTAACAATACGCCATCAAGCGTAGCTTAAAGTAAATCACATATGCATGGTATTTAATTTGATTAAAATTTAACAGTATCGTACACTATCTACATACAGTCAATAAAATAATTTTGACCTAACAAAACAAAACAGAAGTGGGTAGTTCTACGCAAGGAGTAGTGAAGTTGTGAGCGACGCGACATTAGTGCAAATGTGCAAGTAATTATAGACCTTAGGGTAGTATACATTTCCCCCCTTATTACAAAACATGGTTTAAACCAAGACTAAGATAAACCCAAAATATATCCATCACTTTCTTATGTCATATAACAAAAAGAGACGGGGCTACCCTAAAACCAGGGTTTTTCTTAGACCATCGTTTGTAATAAGGGTGTTCAAGTCCCCGACTGTACATAAGATTCCTATCGGAGATATAAACTGTGTGTCTCGAGATAAAGTGCACAGATGAAAATGAGTAAAAATAGACTACCATTTATCGACAAAGAAATTGTATTTAAAAAAAACGTTTAGTGAATATTGCTTTATTAGCTTTTTTATTGGGTACAAAAAAATGTTTTTTTTATTAATTGCACGCGTTTCGTTTTTTTAAAAACCGCAATTACTGAGAATTGATATTGCACAGCAAATAAAAAGCTACCCTTTATAAAACAATCATAAATATAAAAAAGAGGACTCCATAAAAAAAAAATTTTTTTTCCTTTTTATGTTATTTTTTTTCCGTAAATTTTAATCTAGTTTCACCCATTTTCTGCTGTGCAAATTATCCAGGGACATATTGTATTTTGGATAAAGACGAGCTCACTATTCAGGCTTCTGATGTACTTAGTATTGAAACATCACGACACGTAAGTTTAGTGTGAATCCGCCTTTAGTTTATTCTTATTGAGCACATTATTAATGACTCGGACCGTCGCTCTAGTCTGCGCAGGCGCCTGCGCGACGTTTACACGTAATGTTGAATTAAGTGAGATTATTATGCGCTAGTGTAAGTGCCCGTATGACGAGAACCTCTCGGAGACACAACCAGTCAGTTGAATTGAATGTGTTGAAATTGTTATTAATTGTTGAATTTGTTTGAAAATGTGACACTTTTATTGTTTTTAATACTTGACATTTTAAAGGCCCAAAACTGCGATACGATGCGATATGACGCCGCATCGTAGGTTCCTGAATGCCTATTGCATTGCAGATGTTATTCAATGTCAGCACTGGGGCCTAATTCTCCTAAAATAAATCTTGATAAATCACAACCGAACCAAGGCCGAACCGTTCATTCAGACAGTTCTCAATTTCAAAAGCTGTCTTACTGTTTGACACAAAAATCAAAATCAATCATTTTGAAAGTTTTCGAAAACAAAATCTGATTGACGGTTGTGGTTCGATTGCGTTTGGCAACAATTTATTTTAGGAGAATTGGGCCCCTGGTGTTATTATTACTATGTTCAAAGCAAAGTTATAAACTTAGTCGAAACGGGAGGCCCTTCACCGTTTTGCATTTTTACTGGGCGTAGATGTTGCGGGCAAGAAGAAATAGTCTGAAGATGATTTTAGATATTATTGAGAATTTATTAAAATCAACAAAACGAAATGTTACACAGTTTTTAGGCGCTTGTTGTTTGCACGATGTCCGATGGTCAATAGAGGTGCTCCACGCTAGTGTTGCTTAGCTATCGATTGACTCTCCATAGTATTTCAATACTATCGTGACCTCGAAAACTAGTAACAATGTCGATAGGCCTATCCATAGTACTGACATTTAACAATACTATCGATAGTATCAATCGACAGATATGTGTAATACTATTGATGAGTAACAATAGTATCGATAGTACTGAGTTGTGATACTATCGCTATAAAAGTGTGTTATACAACAATTATTATTACTAGCGATACTATCGATAGTATTAAAACTATCGATATTTTTACTCCATCGATATCTAACGGAAATTCAATAGTATAGCATCAGGATATAAGTCATCATAACCTATTAGAATAGAATATTTTATGAACAAGTAAACTCACGAAAAGTATTAAAAACACTAAATTGTTATGGTTGAGTTCACAATTTGTGTACATCGCATAATTATAAGCACTTTTGCATCAACACAATACTATTGAATTTTTGGTAAATATCGATGGGGTAAAAAGATCGATAGTTCTAATACTATCGATAGCATCGCTAGTAATTGTTGTAAAACAGACTTTTATAGTGATAGTATCAATAGTATCACAACTAGATACTATCGATACTATTGGTACTCATCAATAGTAGGTATTCCATAAATCTGTCGATTGATACTATCGTATATATGTAAAATCCCAATACTATCGATAGCCTAGATAGTGTTGCCTAACTATCAATAGATCAACTATCGATAGTTAGGCAACATTATTCCACGCCGTTGTAGCACCCTCATAGGCTCGCACGAACATCAGCCTGGACTGTCGAAGCGCGCCAACTTCACACTTTCGTTTCGTTGTCAATTGATACTCCGTATGTACCCTTCCGATATATATATTTATTGTTTAAAATCGTGTACAGTGTATATTATTGTACCATACATTAAATACTTGAGTCACAGTGTACCTATATCTTACTCCTTACAGTCGGTCAACGTAGAACATTGTCGCAGAGCAATCGTGCGGGGGGTTGCGGGGTGTAGGGGCGGAGGTTATGTCCCGAGTAGCCATACTGCTACTTGGGACATAACCTCCGCCCCTACATCATTTTGACATTTCATAGGACCTGTCAAATGTATGGGCGTTGACCCACTGTATGTAGTAAGTAGGTACACTGTGCTTGAATCATGTGAAGGTTATAAAATCTTTTTATAATAAACTGTTTGTAAGGTAAGTATGTAGATATGTTGTTCAAAGTGTTGAACGTTTTTATAAAGACTTAGTGGACATTGAACGTGTAATGTTACTCGACATGTTGTGTGATGACGTGTGTGGGTTCTCGTCACGGCTGTTGTTACGACAGATCATTATTATGTATAAATTAAATATTTATTCACAAATTTTGGTGTTTTATTTTTAGTAGCTGACCCGATAGACGTCTTGTGATGCAAAAATCCTATAGAAAAAAAAGATCTTTCAGTCTTTCTCGTATTAGACAATTTTCTGGGCAACTTTTCTTCCATCGGTCGACGTTTAGTTGATCGATAGGTGTAGTGGAAACTATCGACAAACGTCGACTAATCCATTCTACCATCGATCGATTGGTATGGTAACACCCTTACAGACAGCTCGAGAAAAGGACGGTGATAGATAACAACTAAGAGATGTCAAACTAGTGTACGACTTGAACTTCACCACAGTAGACATATAAGCTACAGCAGTACTTCAACTTACCTACAATTGTCCGATTTGACACACTCACACAGACACGCACTGCAACAAGACAAATAAGGTATTTTCGGGATACAGTTCCATACAAAAACAAAAAACGACTCAGTATACAGAGCGTGTCTGTGTGAGTGTTTCAATTCATGAGATTATAGTAAGTTGAGATACTGCTTTAGCTTATTATATGTCTACTGTGACTTCACCGTGTTTCATTGTGTGTTGTGTTAGTCGCAATGTGGGTACTTATGGATTTTACTTTTGCTAAATCTACCCGCACAGCTTTAATTATTTTGTACGGCCGAACTATGCGCCGGTCATTAGTGCAAAGAGTACAGTATATCTACATTAGTGTTGTAATACGGGCCGTGTACGGTCGGTCGTCATCGTTCTCTGTTCTTGGCGATGTACGAGTGTCTTTCGGCTAGTGCGCCCGCGTTGATGATCTGTCGATGTTAGTGGCGACAATCGTTCTGCGATTGTCCAAAAATGGATCCGAAGTGTTCAATGATACGTGGTGGGCTTGGCGCTGGGCCCACAGCTGGATAACGACTATTTCGTAAGTAACCCTTGAATACCTTTATTTCATTGAGTAATCATAAGAATATTTATGACAGTCGTTACGGTTAGTCAGAAGCTCCAATGTATGACAACATATCGGCATTGCCCAGTAACTGTTCCGGGTCAAATAGGCTGTGAACGAGTTCGTTGTCATCAATAACTAGAACTTAAGGGATTTAAAAAAAAACTACCTTTTATATTTAGTAGTTATATTTATTGTAATAATTAATTATCATAGTGTATTCTAGCACCAGCCCCGTCCCCTCCCCCCACCACTATCTGTACATACATACATTTTTACACTTTCATACAATAACAATACATAATAAAACATTCAATAAATTCATAAGATATTCTGACGGAGTCTACAGTTGTTAGTCTTTTAATTAATGAAACAATATTAAATACATCATAATTTGTTTTACATTTAAATGCGTTGTATAGATCAACTGATAACATGGCGCGTCCCTCCATTCGACAGCAAGTAAATATGTGTGAGAAACAATATTAACAACGCGTCATTCAACGCAGATGTGTGCTGCAACTGTAGCACAAACTTAAACAAAAACATGTTACCGTCACTCCACAGATTTGACAGTTTTAACAGTATGCTACCGTTTGTAGGTTTGTATGAATGACACACGTGCGATGTCGAGCGCGAACTTTAATTATGCACTAGTCGAGCAATAAATATACTAAATATCAAACACAAATATGGTGACTCGTTGTCATATGCACACACACATTGAACACAGATGTTGGAGGGACGTGCCAAGTTATCGTAGTTGATCTCTATGATGACAAGACAGTCATTTTAAAACATGAGTCCGTCTCACAATTTTAAATAATTATAATATAAGTCGATACTCAAGATGTGTACACAGCTCTCATTTTAGATATCTCTCAAAAGGATCAACCGTAAAGTACAGAATTCCACACAATTCACAACATTCTTTTGAAACTCATCTCAAGTCACGTCAAAACGACACTTAAGATACATCTCCCAAATGAGAGCTGTTTATACTGAGACATGAAGAAATATAGAATTGAACCATCTTGAGTATATACAGGATCACTGGTTAGATCACGATCCCGTGGTAGAGTAATAACACAGTAATGATTTATGCAAAAGTGAACCATTTTTAAAGGGCACTGAAAAAAATATCACGAAAATGGTTCAGTTTTGCATAAAACGTTACTAGGTTATTATGATAACATGTCCTACAACCTGCCGCGGTGACCAGTAACACATCGCACATTATATCGTCCATTGAAAAAACTTATGATTATCAATAATGAGTACAGGATATACTTTTCAGATCAAATAAAAATATTTAATACAAAAGTACACACAGCTACACAGTTAAGTATGCAACTATTAAACATACATATCCTGTGTTTTGTACAGACACCCGCACGTCAAATTTCTTTAATAGATTTTCATCTTTATCGTAAAAGCATTAGGTTTAAGATTGATTGGGAAAATCTGTACAATGAACAACGTAACATTATAATATAAATGCGTTCTAATCTACGAGCTAGTTCGGCGCGGGAGGGGCTTCGCGTCGTCAAGCGGACTATCATACATTATACATATATTTACAGGGAGACAGTGATATGACAATATATTACATTACTTTATTGAGCCTCCACGAGTGACGATACTTAAGTACGTCCGGCGCACCCTGGGCAGTCAGCCTCGCTACCAGTCTTGCTGACTGGCTAATCTTTTCATCACGGTATGATATATTCTCTATGACACGATAGAAGAAGATTACTTTATTAGAATAATAGCCGTTGCCTAATGCTTCACTTGCATCCTAAGTGTGTAAATACACTATGCCGAAGGTACGCGACCGAAGTTCCGCGGCTGATTTTACGTTGCTGATACGACACACTATAAGTGCCGAATTTACGCGGTAGAAATTTAGTTGCGCAAACTTGTGGGCCGACACGCGGGGTGCGGGCATGCCTGCCTCCCGCTTCGTCGGCAATCTAACCGAACTTCGGTCGCGTATAATGTGTGCTCTACAGAGTACGTTGCCGCCGAATTGTCGCTGAACTTACACCCGACCGAAGTTCGGCTGTACGCTATAACGCAACGTAATTTCGGCATAATGTGTCGTCAGTAATTCGAATAGCATTGCAGGCGTAATCATGCCGAACTTCGGTCGCGTACTTCGGCATAGTGTGTTTAGACACTAAGAGAATAGACGCGTGTTGTAAGATTCAACAAAACCGAGTACGCTTGGTGGTAGGATCTTTACGGTCCGCCTGGCTAGCTACCACACTCACATTAAAGTTCGCTAAGCAATTTACTGTGTTCCGTCGTGTGTATGTGAGAGCCAGAGGGGGTGTAAGGGAGTCCCTCTATATCTGTTACTTGGATACATATCACTGTCTCACCATGATAATTTTTAAACTTTATTACAACAGCAGAAACGTTTCGTTCTGTGTCACTAAGTAGACGAAGATTTACGGTCATTTTTAATAACGTATCTATCGACGGTTTGCGCTACTAGAGATAGAAATTTGACATTGCTTCTATGAAGCTTATTTCAAATTACTATTTTTTCTATTTGTCTATGGGTTTGCTCTTGACTCTGGTCAAAGTCAGAGGTGACAGAGACAAAGTCTACGACGAGCGAGCTTACCCAGAAGAAGCCTGTTCACTATAACTTTGAAGAGATTCGGGTTGTAGTTTGTCCTACTATCTCTAGTAGGACAAACTGTGGATAGATAGGTTATTGAAAATGGACGGAAATGAATAGCTTGTGACTCGTGGCGATGGAAGGTAGACCTCGCAAGCAGGACTGAGTGACCTTGTACAGATCTATTATTTATTTTTTTAATCCTCAGCTAACTGTAGCCTTTATCGGTAGAAACCATGCCACATTAGGCCCGCCGCTGATTGTGATTTTTTGTCACGGTGACTTTTTGCTACCCAAATCGAATGCTATGAAGATGTATGGGAGTGCGCTCACTATGGTGACGTGACATTACGGTGACAAATATATATCTTCATAGAATCCGACTTGGTAACAAAAAGTCACCGTGACAAAAAATCACAATGAGCGCCCGGCCTTAGTGTCCATACTAATTAATGACTCTTAAATGAGAGCTTAAGTGTTATTGACATAATTATGGTGAGATGACGATTTGATTTAAAAAAAATGACAATTCAGATGACGTTTATTTTGACAGCTCCCCTTGGGACGCTGCTGTCAGGCCGCCATGTTGAGAGTGATTGATTAATTTAATCTTTAAAAAATATTTTAAGTTATACCTATAAATTAGTAGCCCATTGGCATCGGGCGCCAAGAGGATGGTCCAAGCCACCGGTGGTCAGGACCTCAGAGAGGGGAATTCCTAACAATACGCATCGTGTCGAGAAATACAATAATGTTTTTTTTACAAAAACAGCATAACTCGCATTTTCATCACTTTTTTTTCCTAAGTATTTTTATCAATAGTTTGAAGTGAAGCATTTAAGATTAAAATAATACATAATTCATGACTCATACAATATTAACATACCTATATTTTTTTTATCTTTAACATTGACAATGCAATGAAGTTTTTTGTCTTCATTGAAAACTGTAACGAAAAAAGTTGTGCAGTTTTTGTAAAGAACCCTTCGTTGATAATTACATTTGATAACTTTTTTTAATTTACCAAATCAGCATCTCAAGTTATGTAAAAACGATACTCAAGACAAGCTCTCAAATGAGAGCTTATTTATTTAATACAGGATTTAAAGGTGCATGGGAGGTTGCTTATCGTAAAATAACTTAGAAATAAAGATTATTATGACTTGCTCAGTATAGTTCAGTACTGGACGTCTACGGGAGAATACGATAGATCTGTGTAATATGAATGTAGTCCACTCGCTCCTGCTCACTGGACTACAACGTGTAGTTACAACTAGCTTAGTGTTAATTTGAAGCAACGATGATATTTTACAATATTTGTAGTGATACACTCACGAGCAAAGAATACGGATCACCAATATAAAAATTAATATCTCTGAAAGTAATAATGATAGCTTATTACAATAAAAAGTATTTTATAAACTATCTAACAAGTTTAGCGCTGTTCAGAATACGCTATACTATATCGCTTTATAGAATTTTACGTCATAAGCTAGAACTATATAGCATGACGTTCACACCAAACGCTATATCGCAAGCCGGTCTACTAAGTATAGCAAGTTATTTGACGGCGATCCGTCAAGCGACGAACGGGGTCCGGAGAATCGTGCGATATAGCTCTGAGAATCGCTGAAGTTTATCACGTACAGGAAGCCTTTATAAGATAGCTACAACGCTATGCTATAAAGTATTGGCTGAACGTGTCCATATAAAATGTATGCTGAGCGATATACAGGGTGTAAACGAATTCGCGTAGTTCCTTAAAAACACATGATCTATTACTGGTATAGATTAACCCCGCATGGGATTTAAATTGATTAAAAATAAACTTTTTTTTTTCCAAATTTTTTTTTTGTGATAGAAAATTTCGATGCCATGCATAAATGAATGAAGGCACGGCGACACAGCTGACGGGCACGACTAGCGCGATATCGCTCCATGCAGTCAGTTAACTTGGGACGCTAAAATTACTCAGATACAGAATAACATGAAAACTGTTTTTTGTTGATTCTCACAGAAACCTCTGATGGTCAATCCGTCTCACTAGTATATCAATCGGTTTGAAGGTATTACACGAATTCGTTTGCACCCGGTATAGTCTTGATGCAATATGATTTACTAAATAGCGAAATAGTACAGCGTAGTCTGAACCGAGCTTTTTATTTGGGTAGTATTAAATAGTCTATAAAATAGTTTTTATTTGAACAAGCTAGCATTATTACTTTCCATGATATTAAGGTTTATATTAGTGATCCAGATTCATTGCTCGCAAGTGTAGACACGCTTTAGACATTTAGAAGATAAAGTTTGTACTATTTTATCTAGTGGAGAAGTATAGGGACTATTAGGGACTCGTCATATATGACTAATTCAAGTTCAACATTGATTAAGATACGACCAGATATAGTTCATAGTTAACTAATTCAGAACACATACATACTTCAACATAATATTTTGATGGTCCCTACGTACAATCCTCTAATTACAAATGTCAATTTTTACAGGAGAGTAGTACTTCAAAGTTTCAAACACGTTTATATCACATTCTTCTTAACCTAAAATCATAAAAGAATTTGGTATAAAGGTTTAATATGTGATATATTTTATTAAAATAAAAATATATGTCATAAAAGTTGCTTCTAGTGTATTATTCGTCACTTAACTACTTATACATCGGAATTAATAGGTTAAGTAGTACTTATTGACTCTTACAAGTCACTTTTAGTGTATTTATTCGTCATTTACTTATTTATACATCGGAATCATCCCTTTTGCATATAACTTATTGACTTTTACGTGGGAGTCTTTAAATTGAAGTCGTAACTGCTATTTATGAAAAATGAATGTTGCACAGTATACAACGTAAAATTACTGAATTACTTACCACTACTGTTGTCGTACGTCGGAAATTTTAGTAAATTTTGTAGTTATGAGAAATTTCGTGTGTGGATTTAGTGTGCGTCCTGAGTGACGGCGCACGGGCGTATTGCGGATTTCGGAGAGGCTTTACCGTCGATACCTGTCCTGAGTGCACGCGGGAAAGTGGACGCGTACGTGCGTGTTAAGTGTTTCGTTTATTTTACTTTGGTTTTAATAATGTCGATATCAAAATTCAAACGTTTCGAACATTTATTTAAAGCGCAGTACATTCCACCTGCGCGGTGCGCCGTCACTCAGGACGCACACATAAAGTTCAATTTGTCAACTTAGACTTATTTTTATTAAACTAAACGGTGTTGGGTGGTCAGATGGTCACGAAAACAAAGTTGGCAAGTCATAGATCTACTCTACTTAGAGGATTGTACGTAGGAACCGTCGATTTGAGAAAATAGAATACTCCATGCAGTTGAGATACGCTCATAGCTAATTAGGTGAAGAATTAAATGAAGGTGTACTACATTTCTGGACACCTTTCAGTGAATACAGGCGTGATGATAATGTTATGATGATGGTGACTATGTCTTATGGCTGTGATGTAGATATTCGCTAACTATAAATCATATCTGATGTCATTATCATTTAATTGTTTTTAGTTTATCACATCAAGTATATTAAGTAGTTAACTTGTAGATCTACAGTGACTACTTAACTGACAGAGCGGATCAGTTGACGTCCAGTTACACACTTATGAGGCCGTATACGTTTTTTTTCTGATTTCACTGATTTACGTGATTTTATGATCTTTCATGTTGTGCATTAAAACTTATAGAAATAACTAAAATCACTTAAATTAACGAAATCGGAAAAAAATCGTATACGGCCTGTTAATACGAACAGTTAGTCATAGTACTAACTAAATATGTGGTTAGTGTTATCTAGATCAGTTAGTACACTCATGGTTCACGTGAAAACTACACATTTTGACAAATTGGTCAATTAATAGATTTTTAAATGGCATTTTTTGTTACTATACCCTTTTTAAAAATCAACTACGATAACACGGCACGTCCCATTGACACTGCAAGTAAAAAAGTGTGAGATAGAATATTTCGACGGCTCCTACGTATACAAGGGCAAGTGCAAAAACAATTTTACAGACGAGCGATTTAAAGGTGCTAAAGCTTTTAACTTTGGTATAAATAGAAATATATGAATTGGACAATATCATACTTTTTCAAAATTTCAAATATTTCTATTTTATTTTATTTTTATTTTATTTGTTTGGGACAAAAAACAGTTACACGTTACATAATTATAACAAAGGTGTTAAAAGATGAAAATTGCCAAACATGTAACCCACACTATTGTCCACGAGTTAAAAAAGAAAGAAAGGATATGTGACATGACGGACGTGCCCGCATTGCACATCATGTTTGTTATTATTTTTTATATCTTCTCAATGTGTCACCCCTAAGATGATTGTACTGATACTCGAGCTCGTTGTGAGGAACTTTGGCACAATAATTTCAAGGGTTTTCAGAGAGAAAAGACAAAACCATTTTTTTAAAATTTGGATTGCTCCTTTGTAAAAATGTCTAAATCAATAAAGAGTGATTCTTTTGATTTATGTCAAAGTTAAAAGGTTTAGCACCTTAAAATTTGTGTTTTTGCACTTGCCTTAGTATACTTAGGAGCCGTGGATTTACAACGCGTCATTCATTCGGTTTAATTATGCACTAGTCGAGCAATAAATATACTAAATATCAAACACAAACATGGTGACTCGTTGTCATATGCACACACACATTGAACACAGATGTTGGAGGAGCGTGACATGTTATCGTATTTTGTCTATACCGTAAGATAAGTCCTGAAGATTCTCTACAAAACGTTACTAAACAAAGAATATCAAATATTTTTAAAAACAAAACATTAATAATGTTGCTATTTTACAGTTTTTCATAATGTCGTTTACATTTTTTTGATAGCATTTTCAATTTACGTAATGATAGCTATGTCAGAACTCTTCTTACGTTGAACAGAGTATAGTAAACAAAATATTACTACAGTGAAACCTGGTTAAGTGTGCCCTGGATATGTGAGAAACCTCTGTTATTGATAATTACAATGAGGTCCCGACACTTTTGCATTGAAATACCTCTGTTACTGGGAATTTTCAAGCCTTGTTAACTGAGATTAGATTTCATAGTTTTTTTTTTCGATGTTTACCTCTATAGTTGGGGCTTCGTAGCTCAATAACCCGTATAATCATCATCTGCCTAGCCTTTTCCCAACTATGTTGGGGTCGGCTTCCAGTGGAACCGGATGCAGCTGAATATCAGTATTTTACATGGAGCGACTGCCTATCAGACCTCCACAACCCAGTAACTGGGTAATACGATACTCTTGGTAAGACTGGTTGTCAGACCTTCTGGCTTCTGACCAACAGTAACGACTGTCAAAGATCTACAAATGACAGCCGGGACCAACGGCTTTACGTGCTTTCCGAGGCACGGAGGAAACTCGCTATGGTAAATGGTCACCCATCCACAGACCAACCTCGGCAAGCGTGGCTTAACCCGGAAGATCGCTCTATGCGGCTGTAATTATTTAGCCACGAGCTCCTCCTCAATAACCTCCTCAATAACCCGTATAAGTGAGACATTTTATCAGGTTTAGACAATTTATGACACGCTTATTTACAAACAGTCTAATTTCTTTCATTTCCATCCAATTGTGCAACATAAAATATGCATTTCTTTATAAACATTTCCACCTCTTTATATGGTACATTTCGACCTCTCCTAAAGGGACTCTCTATAAATAAGACAACTGTTATGTTAACTTGTCTATTTGGGAAACTGGGTAAATGAAAAGCCTCTATAAGTGATAAAAAACTCTAGGTACCCTAAGATCCTAGTTAACCAGGTTTCACTGTATAACAATTTATATGTTTTGAGCATCTCGATGAGACAACCCTTAGCCTCTTGCAATGAAACTAAATTAATACAATAAAAAAACATACAATTATATTTTACATAACAAATCATATAAGTTTTCGACACACTTGCAATTGTTTTAAATAACAGAATAAAGATTCACAAGAGATTTTATTAAATTTTAGATAACATTTACAATCAAATTAATAATAAAAACTGAATATTCGAGATAATTTAGTGTGTTGATGAGATTTGGAAGTTTTGTTTGTAACAAGTCAAGACATATATTCACGACATGTCGTAGGGGGTGTAGCAGTGATGGTAGTGTTAGGGTCGAGTCACAATTCTACAGTAATTCACTAATACTAATGTACTTGTCTATTATGGCTTGTTGTACGTCGCGTGTTCACCGTGCGAGTGTGTTTGTACCTTTAAACTTTTGACCGTCACAGTCATGTATACATGACAATAAAATTGATTGATTGGGTTAAAGTGGTTATGATGTTAAGAATCATCGACCCATTTTGATCGACGTGGATCTATTATCGATCGACTATCGACCCATCATCGATCGATTAGTTATTGATCGATGCCATCGATCAACGTTGATTGATTGGGATAAAGTGATCATGAACCATCGATCCATCTTGATCGACCATAGACCCATCATAGATCGATTGGTTGTCGATCGATGCCATCGATCAACGTTGATTGATTGGGATAAAGTGATTATGAACCATCGATCCATACTGAACGACGTGGATCTACCATTGATCGACCATCGATCCATCATCGATCGATTGGTCTGGTGGCACCCTAATTCGATTAATTCTAGATGTACTCAGTCCGTCTGGGGCTCAAATCTCCTAAAACAAATCTTGAAAAATCACAACCGAACCAAGGCCGAACCGTTCATTCAGACAGTTCTCAATTTCAAAAGCTATGAAATTGTTTGACACAAAAAACAAAATCAATCATTTTGAAAGTTTTCGAAAACAAAAACTGACTGACGGTTGTGGTTCGATTGCGTTTGGCAACAATTTATTTTAGGAGAATTAGGCCCCTGGAAGCAGCCTCCAATGTTACGTCGGGTCATCATCAAGTTGTAGTGTAGTACAAACTCCTTCGCTCGGTGTACAGTTGTCGTGTTGACATACAAGATGTGAGGTGATGTAGATATGTGTTCACTCACAGGTCTGTCTCGGACGCTTGTGTGTCGAGCCAGTGTCGCGGCCGCGCGCGCCGACGACGGGACGAGCCCGCGCTCTGGAGGGAGGAAGTATATTACGATACTATAAACTATTACGGATGATTTCCACCAAACGGCTCGCATCGCATCGGATCGGAAAGGATACGAACGCATGCGGCGACAGCCGATCGCGTCCGGCAAGATATCGACGCATAAGATCGGCTCCGTACCGTCGCTTGCGAACGTATCTGTTTCTGCGTTTAGTCAAATAGTTTCATTCCTACCGATCGGATACGACGACAGGCGAACGGAACCGATCGCGCGTCGCAGCATACTTTCGCAGAAGACGCCCGCGGTCAACCTGCGGTGATATAGAGCGGTGCGGTAATATAGACTTTGAACACTGTGTACACGATTTAATATCGTTTAAAGACTGTTATCCGTTCCGATCCGATGCGATGCGAGCCGTTTGGTGGAAATTATCCTTAAGAGTGCGTCCCAGCACGCACGTAAGACTTTCGTTAATGGTGAAAGAAAACACCGTAAGGAAATCTGAACACGTGAGAGGACTTCAAAAAGTCCTCGACGCTTACCAGCGTCTGCCAACCCGCTGCAGGCCAGCGTGGTGGATTAAAGCTTAAACCCTTCCCATTTTGTGAACAGGCTTTTGCCCAGCAGTGAGACAGTAATTTATTGATATTTGCCCAACAGTGCGACAGTATTGGGGTGATTTGCTCAGCAGTTGGACAGTAATGAGGTGAAATTTGTCCAACAGTGGGATAGTAATGAGGTGATAATTGCCCACCTGTGGAACAGTAATATGGTGATATCACTCTACTACTATTCCACGATAGTAGTAGAGTGATAACTTCCTAATAGTAGGATAGTAGTGGGTGATATTTGGCCAGTGGAACAGTAGTAGGATGACATTTGCCCAACAGTGGGATAGTAGTGGGATGATGTTTGTCCAACAGTGGGACAGTAGTATGGTGATATCTGGCCAATAGTGGGACAGTATTGTGATGATGTTTGCCCAACTATGGGATAGTAGTGGGATGATTTTTGCCCAACAATGGGACAACATTGGGACAACGTTTGCCCAACAGTGGGACAGTAGTGGGATGATATTTGCCCAAGAGTAGGACAGTAAGGGTGAGATAATTGTCCAACCGTAAGACATTAGTGGATTTCCAACAGTGGGACAGTAGTGAGGTGATAATTGGCCAGCTGTGGGACATTACTGTGTGATATTTGCTTGACAGTGGGCCAGTAGTTACCTTGTGTTCGCAGTGCTGCGTGTTGTTGTTGTTGTTCTGCGTGAGCGCGTCCTGTATCGCGACGGCGGCCTCCATCTCCGCGGCGCTGCAGCCGCCGCCCACCGCGCCCAGCTCCGCCTCGTCCACGTCTGACAAACAACATGTATAAGTAGTCTGCACTAACTGTCCGGTATCTATTGCAACATTTACACTCAGCCTTGTTGGACAGGGAAGTGAGCAGACACCTCTCGCTTCCGACCGTGGTTCTGTCCATGGTCGGGAGCGAGAGTGCGTGGGAAGCCGTCGCCTCCTTCTGCGAGGAGGTGATGGCGACCAAAGAGTGAGCGGAGAGGGAGAGAGAGGCAGCTGCCACTCTTCCTTCCCGCGCCAGACGCACCAGGCGACGATCTCCGGCCACCGTAGTGTGTGACGTGCGGTCGGCGGGTTGGGGGACCCGCCGCCCGACCAGTAACAGGCCCGAGAACAAGGCGTGCAGTGTTCCGTGCGCGCCGACCAGGAGGACGTGGGGCCCCACAGAAGCAGAGGTCCGCCAGTGGTTGGCGCACCGAGGCCTGCGGGGGTCGCGGTGCATGCAGCTGCGAATCCCGCGACCCCGGCCAAGGGTCAGGAGAAGGAACACCGTGTGTTTTTAGCCGGTAAGAGTCCGGCATACCCCTTCGCTTTCCCCGGGCGAAGGGCATCCATGAGGATTTTCCCACGATAAAAAAAAAAGGGAAGTGAGCAAACAAGTGTGCAGCGCGAGTATGTACAGGTGACTCGCGCTGTCACTGCTCATGCCGCTGCCCAGAGATTGTCAAAGGACGGACAGTGCGAGCGCGACTCAGTGTTTACATTCAACACTTTTGCTCACTTGCCGCCGGCGTTCGAACGAAGGAACGTGTTTCGTCTTGTCAAGCCTGGCGTCGACTATAGCCGAAACGCGTCGAATCGAGTCGAGTCGCATTTGTTCCGTGTGAGGCGAAACGGTCAGTAATCGCAAGTCGTTAAAACAGAAATTCGCGTGACAAGCGATGCGCGCGAGTTATGCGACTCGGCGCGTCTCGGCTCGTCGCTGATCGACGCAGTTTTATTGTTTATGTATAGGAGGCGAATTATTGCGGTTCTATTCGACTCGACTCGGCGAGCCTAGTGGACGCTAGCTTTTACCCGACTACGGTAACTACTTATTATTTTATTCTGTGCTGCGTTTTAACTCTGGGAGTCGGCATATACAATACTGAGCAGACATAATGCTGTCGCCGCAACAACCTCGACGTCAGCCATTATGTATGAAGGCTGAGTGTGAACGCTCACTCGCGTCGATATTGTCGCAGTAGTATTTAGGACAATATTTCCGGCAGCGGTAAGGCCCCTCGCCCACGGCGACTTTTTGTAGCGATACAGTCGCGCGTTTAGCAAACGCGCGACAGCATCACTTCTAACGCGTGTTAGTCGCATTTGCAACGCACTACTGCATCGCGATTGTATCGATACAAACGCGCGACCGCGTCGCGCTACTAAGTAATCTCTGGGTATTAAATGGATGAATCCAATATTGACGCTGCTTCCGTTGCCTACGCTTCGGCTGCTTACGTAAAAGCAGCACCAAAGACAACGTGACTAATGTTGCCTCAACGGAGTCCATCTTGCAACTGTACTGATCCAAGGTATTTTTGTATCGTAACTGTATCGCGACCGAATCGCGTTTGCATCGCGACCGAATCGCGTTTGCATCGCGACTGAATCTGGTCCCGTGGGCGCGGGCACACAGCTAGCGACTGCTTCGCGTCTGTATCGATGCTACGCGCGAGAGCATCGCGAGTGCATCGCTACAAAAAGTCACCCGTGGGCGAGGGCTCTAAGAGCAGTGGCAGGGGCTGCGTGTAAATGTGGTGTATGACTCACTTACCGTGATAGGAGAACAGTTTGGGTTCGGGCTGCGTGTAGCGCGACCGTGTATATGACTCACTTACCGTGATAGGAGAACAGTTTGGGTTCGGGCTGCGTGTATATGACTCACTTACCGTGATAGGAGAACAGTTTGGGTTCGGGCTGCGTGTAGCGCGACCGTGTATATGACTCACTTACCGTGATAGGAGAACAGTTTGGGTTCGGGCTGCGTGTAGCGCGACCGTGTATATGACTCACTTACCGTGATAGGAGAACAGTTTGGGTTCGGGCTGCGTGTATATGACTCACTTACCGTGATAGGAGAACAGTTTGGGTTCGGGCTGCGTGTATATGACTCACTTACCGTGATAGGAGAACAGTTTGGGTTCGGGCTGCGTGTATATGACTCACTTACCGTGATAGGAGAACAGTTTGGGTTCGGGCTGCGTGTAGCGCGACCGTGTATATGACTCACTTACCGTGATAGGAGAACAGTTTGGGTTCGGGCTGCGTGTAGCGCGACCGTGTATATGACTCACTTACCGTGATAGGAGAACAGTTTGGGTTCGGGCTGCGTGTATATGACTCACTTACCGTGATAGGAGAACAGTTTGGGTTCGGGCTGCGTGTATATGACTCACTTACCGTGATAGGAGAACAGTTTGGGTTCGGGCTGCGTGTATATGACTCACTTACCGTGATAGGAGAACAGTTTGGGTTCGGGCTGCGTGTAGCGCGACCGTGTATATGACTCACTTACCGTGATAGGAGAACAGTTTGGGTTCGGGCTGCGTGTATATGACTCACTTACCGTGTTAGGAGAACAGTTTGGGTTCGGGCTGCGTGTATATGACTCACTTACCGTGATAGGAGAACAGTTTGGGTTCGGGCTGCGTGTAGCGCGACCGTGTATATGACTCACTTACCGTGATAGGAGAACAGTTTGGGTTCGGGCTGCGTGTCCCTCAGCGCGACTGTGTCGGCCTTGAGGCGAGCAGCGTGCGCGCGCAGGCGGGACTCGCACGACGGAGACCAGCGGGAGGACACCGGCCTGCAAACAATATACTCTTAGCATACTAAAAACATTATCTACACGTCCAATCTGAACAGGAAATTGCTCAAAGGGCTTTATCACAGTGGCGATTTGCGAGCGGGTTCAAAACGAGGCGAGAGCGCTGCGAGCTCGCCGCGAGTTCGCAGCGAACGCGCCGCATGGGTTTATCACAGTGACGATTCGCGAGCGGGTTCAAAACGAGGCGAGAGCGCTGCGAGCTCGCCGCGAGATCGCAGCGAACGCGCCGCGTGGACTTTATCACAGTGACGATTTGCGAGCGGGTTCAAAACGAGGCGAGCTCGCCGCGAGTTCGCAGCGAACGCGCCGCATGGGTTTATCACAATGACGATTCGCGAGCGGATCCAAAACTAGGCGAAAGCGCTGCGAGCTCGCCGCGAGTTCGCAGCGAACGCGCTGCGTGGACTTTATCACAGTGACGATTTGCGATCGGGTTTAAAACGATGCGAGAACGCGCCGCGAGGGTTTATGACAACGACAATTTGCGAGCGGGTTCAAAACGAGGCGAGAGCGCTGCGAGTTCGCAGCGAATTTGTAGCGAGCGCGCCGTGAGAGCTTTATCACAGTGGCGATTTGCAAGCGAATTCAAACCTAAACGAAAGCGCAGCGAGCACGCCGCGAGTTCGCAGTGAGAGCGCATTTGGCTCACCGCGACTCTTGCCTCGGTTTGAACTCGCTCGCAAATCGCCACCGTGGTAAGGCCCAAATGTTGGTCGACACTTCGTATGACCAGAAAGGTGGCTTATTCTTTGACCAAAGAATGAATGTTGCCATCGAGCATGGTAAAGCTGCCAGTCTTCTGGGCATGCTCCCAGATACCAGTGATGTAGACGAATATTTTAACGAAACTTAGTCGAAAAACCTAATAACACTTTGCCCGACCTGGGGATCGAACTCAGGACCTCACGCTCAGCAGTCGCGCTTGCGACCGCTAGGACAACGAAACAGTCGATTAAATGTTTACATATTTTTTCCGATCTTGATCTTGCTATATTTAATTAAATAACACGAGGACAATAAAAGCTAATAATAGTAGATTGTTGCACCGAGCGCAAAGTGAGTTATTAATGCACGAGTGTTATGTTGGTGCCCGAGCGCAAGCGAAGGCACTAAATTAACACGAGTGCATTAATTACTCACTTAAGCAAGGTGCGTAATCTACTTTTCTTTCAACTACCAATCTACGTACCGTGATAAAATATCCATATAACATTTTTTAGAACTTTTCTTGCTAAATAAGAAGTATCAAAGTTTTACAATGGTACAAAATGCGCGCCATTTGTTTTTTTTTCTCCAAGTCGGTTTTACGAGTATTTAGGTGATTTTTATTTTCAGCCAGTATCTTTTTGATCTAATGCATAAATTTTATATTAAACTTAATGGGAGATATTAAACCTCTGTGGTAAATTTATATCTAAATAAAAAATAAAAAACAGTGCATTAATGTAAAATAGTGCAATAATGAGCGTATTTCTGCACTGTTTTGGATCTAAGCAAAAAATACGTCCTTTGCGACCGGTTTTGTAGTGATTAATGATAACATTACTACGTAGTTGAAAGAAAAATAATGTGACATACTGGTTGTGATGCTGCAGCCAGGGTCCCGGTGATAGCAGCGGCTCCCCGATGCTGGCAGACGTCTGCTCCGCGTCGAGGCGCGCCAGCAACTGACTAGCGACCTGCTCCGTAGACTCGCGCTAGACACAACATACTAATTATGTTACAACTATCGTGAGAGAGGTGTGGGTGAACGCTTTGGACTAACTACGGTAGTCGGAATATAAGGCATGAAGGAGCCAAAATATATAACAACCTGCCTAAAGATGTCAAAGAAATACAATCTTTCCTCCTATTTAAAAAGAAATTCAAATTTCACATCATGAATACTCATCATCACTCTTAGACAATTTCATTAAATAACCACATAAAACAAATAAATACAATACCTAAAATAAAAATTACGTAATAATAACTAACTACATATACAATCACACTAGTAAAATTAAAATGAATAACATATTGTAAATGTGAAACCATATACATATTTAAATTAATATCTCACAAGTAGGTAATTGCCTTCAATAGCCACTATGATAGAAACTGCGGTTCAATACGTAATAAGGACTGTGAACTCGTACTGCGAATAAAAATTTCCGGACTACCTCCTAGTATATAATTTTTTTAAATTGCAATTTGCATTTTTGGTTTTAGGTTAAATACTTATTTTGTTAAGTATTTATTATTTAAATCAAATATTATAGAATAGTTTAAACTTATATCTAACATAGTTTTAAGAGAATAACTAACAAAAATGTATTTTTAACTTTAGATCACCGCGTTTTCATGCTCGTTCCAAATAATGTACTTAGGCTAACTAGTGTTTCTCAATGTAAGTGAATGAATTGTTCTGTTTTTGAGAAATAAATGTCTTAAACCTTAATAAAGGCTGTAAACGAATTCGTGTAACTTCTTCAAACCACGTGATCTATTAATGGTATAGATTACACCCCGCATGGGATTTAAGCCATTCAGGCTTTACCCGTAACATATAAACTGAATTATTCACTTGACAGACTGAACTGTGTTGCTGGGAGTTTGTTGCGCCGTTTCTTCTTCACAGCATAAACACTAGGAAGCGGTGAAGGGAGGGCGTTTTTGTGGGCTGTCTATTATAACATTGACGTTAAAAAAGAACAGAGTAATTCGTCTATTTTGAATAAATGAGTTTTGAGTTGATGAGTCCGCTCTGCACGTGTACGGGCTACTATAGTTAGTTACCTCTTCCCCGTGCTGCAGCGCCGTCTCGGCGAGCGCTAGCAGCACGTCGTAGGTCGGCTCGCGCGCGGTCGGCCGCTCGCAGCGCACAACACAGAGATACTGACGTGGACTCCTGGATGGCGCGGCGCACGCGCAGTATAATTATGTAACACGTTGTATATATGAGTTAGTTACCTCTTCCCCGTGCTGCAGCGCCGTCTCGGCGAGCGCTAGCAGCACGTCGTAGGTCGGCTCGCGCGCGGTCGGCCGCTCGCAGCGCACAACACAGAGATACTGACGTGGACTCCTGGATGGCGCGGCGCACGCGCAGTATAATTATGTAACACGTTGTATATATGAGTTAGTTACCTCTTCCCCGTGCTGCAGCGCCGTCTCGGCGAGCGCTAGCAGCACGTCGTAGGTCGGCTCGCGCGCGGTCGGCCGCTCGCAGCGCACAACACAGAGATACTGACGTGGACTCCTGGATGGCGCGGCGCACGCGCAGTATAATTATGTAACACGTTGTATATATGAGTTAGTTACCTCTTCCCCGTGCTGCAGCGCCGTCTCGGCGAGCGCTAGCAGCACGTCGTAGGTCGGCTCGCGCGCGGTCGGCCGCTCGCAGCGCACAACACAGAGATACTGACGTGGACTCCTGGATGGCGCGGCGCACGCGCAGTATAATTATGTAACACGTTGTATATATGAGTTAGTTACCTCTTCCCCGTGCTGCAGCGCCGTCTCGGCGAGCGCTAGCAGCACGTCGTAGGTCGGCTCGCGCGCGGTCGGCCGCTCGCAGCGCACAACACAGAGATACTGACGTGGACTCCTGGATGGCGCGGCGCACGCGCAGTATAATTATGTAACACGTTGTATATATGAGTTAGTTACCTCTTCCCCGTGCTGCAGCGCCGTCTCGGCGAGCGCTAGCAGCACGTCGTAGGTCGGCTCGCGCGCGGTCGGCCGCTCGCAGCGCACAACACAGAGATACTGACGTGGACTCCTGGATGGCGCGGCGCACGCGCAGTATAATTATGTAACACGTTGTATATATGAGTTAGTTACCTCTTCCCCGTGCTGCAGCGCCGTCTCGGCGAGCGCTAGCAGCACGTCGTAGGTCTCGAGCGCGCGGTCGGCCGCTCTCAGCGCACAACACAGTGATACTGACGTGGACTCCTGGATGGCGCACGCGCAGTATAATCTGTGGGAGACAAGGAATTATTTAGTTTTAATCATATTAGCACTGTGTTATGCTGGGGCCACACTACGGGAAACGTCAATGCCTATCATCGCGATAAAATATTACGTTAATTTTTAACGCGATAAAGTGAGTGGCTACACTTGCAACGGTCAACGTGAATGTCCATTCTTGGCGATAATGTTCCTTGAATATCAAGAGTTCAAAGACTATTTAAATTTGTTCAAATGGGTTCTATAATAACCAGTGATCGGAAAAGGGTGAGCTAATTTACCTAAACTTCAAAGAACAGAGACAAAAACTGGAGACTTCCTTACGACAACATTTTTTTTCGTGAAAATTATTCCGGGTTTCGGGACATCACTAAAGTACATTTAATATTAATGTTATTAGTACAGAAAACAATTAAATTCGTTTCCTATTTTTGTTTCCCAAAATTGTCATAAAACCAGATGACACGTTTTTCATTGTTTTTAAAAAAGAGATTGTTTATTGTTTTCAAAAAAGGAGACTGTCTTTTATTTTTTGAAAACAAATGAAAGACAATCTCCGAGAAAATTCTCCCGAAAAAAAAATGTTGTCGTAAGGAAGTCTCCAGTTTTTGTCTCTGTTCTTTGAAGTTTAGGTAAATTAGCTCACCCTTTTCCGATCACTGATAACAACCCATTAGGCTTTCCTTCTTCTTTTTAACTTCTTCAATAGTTGCTTTGAAAAGTAATAATTCGATTATTCGTTGCCAAGCATCATTTTGCGATATACGATTCTTGAAACTTTTGAGTCTCGGATCCCACAAACATGGCTCTGTTTGCAGAATCTCGAGAAATAAAATTACTTTTTCGTTACTCTTAGCTAGGGTTGCCATCACCTAAATGTCGACACCGGACAAAGGTTTCAAAAACCCCGGACATTTGGTCGAAATCGGGATTTTTCCCCGGACGCCCTTGAAAAAATTGCAAAAAAATATGTATGTAATTTCTTATATAATTTAAATAGCCAAAATATAAGTTTAAGTATATAAAATACTCTAAATTAACGCATGGAACAATTGCTGGAATAGAAAATGAACAAAACTGCCAATGCCACGGGCGTCCGGGTTTCACCCGGATATTTTTTGAGAACCTCCCCGGACGCCCCCGGACGCCCTCCTAAACTAGGACAAATCCGGGGAAATCCGGACGGATGGCAACCCTACTCATAGCCATACTACGTATTTCACGAAAACACGTGCGATCCCATCGCCCTCACGGTGCAGACTGAGATTCGTAGTGTGGCCGCTTCAACGCATTAATTCTCGCGTTAATTTCTTTGATGTACCACCACTTGAGCTATCGCCTAACGTCAAACGGCAATGTGAATGCCGTTGTCAAATTATCGCGTTAAGTCGTGGCTACACCTACGGTAAACGTCCATCATCGCGATAATTAACGGCATTTCCCGCTAGTGTGGCCCTAACAGACAGACAGTCAACAATGCTATGATAGTAGTGAAAATTGTTTTTTTATCATGGGTATCATTTTTATGATTATCGGGCATGTTGTATGTATAGCAGCCCACCGGCATCGAACACAGGGTCCAAGCTACCGACGGTCAAGCTAAGCGTATGCTGAGACGCAGGTGACGCAGGTGCACGCAGCGCAGCGCAGAGCAGATTTTGTAATGTATGAACGTAATAAGAGCTGCGTACGCTGCGGCGCAGACGCGTGCGACGCAGACATGCGTCTGTCCTGCTCTGCGCCGCGTTGTAGTGCCGGTGTCGTGGCCAGATCATAGAATTGATCACTTCATGATGTGGCCGACCATTTCATGAAAAGGTTGTATTTCATGAAATGGCCAATACCCGCTCGCCACATCATGATATGGCCTGGCCAGATCAATTTATAATCAGCGTTTGACGATATGATCAGCTAAACGCACGGCCACTTCATGATATGGTCAAACATTAGTGATCATATCATAAAATGTATCTGCTGTTAGAGGCGCTGATATCGTATTGTTATTGTGATGCATCATGGCGGCGGACAATTATTCTGACAAAAAAGCTAATAATAATAAGTAAAGTAGGGTGACCACGCAACGAAAATTAATGGACTATTATTGGATTTCAAAATATGACTTCATGGTAATTGCGGGTGAACTTTTCATAGAATTTTATTTGTTCGATTATTTATCTGGTTAACCTGTCAAACTACAGAACACAGCACAAAATATCGATGCACGTTACTGCGAAAGTTTACTATTTAGTATATTGAATCATTTGGGTTAGGTTAGGTTAGAACAGTGACCAATAACGCGCGAAGGCGAGCGAGCGAAGCGAGCGTGCCGCGGTAGCGGCCGCCGAGTGCCAGATCCCCTTAATTTTACTGAATCAAGCTATTAAAGTTTCGCGGTAACGAGCATCGATATTTTGTGCGTCAAAATTCCGCTCCTTTGCTTGCATGGTACGTGCTTCTTTTATTTGGATTTTTTAGTAAACCTTTGATATCATGGAAATCCTACATTAATGATATGGCCAAACGTGGATGGACATATCATTAAACGTTAACGTTTCAACGATATGGCCAGTTTTAGTTGGCCATATCATGAAATACAACCATTTCATGAAATGGTCGGTCACATCATGAAGTGATCAATTCTATGACATGGCCACGACACCGGCACAGATTTCTGCGCAACGCGTGCAAGTCGACACGTATATTTTACCGCTAATTCGAATTTTATTGCAATGACAGAACATTTAATTGAATTAGTGCGTTGTGAACCTTGTTTGTATGATACTAATCATCCAGACTATTAAAAAAACGTTCGTCAACTCGAACGCGTCTATTCTTTGTACTAGTTAAAACTCTCTTGTGTCTTCAAGCTGCGTCGCAGCATGCGGTCGTGGGCTATGTCTGCCTCGCCTGCCCTGCGCGGCGAAATCTGTACTGTGCTGCGCTGCGTCACCTGCGTCTCAACGTACGCTTAGCCTCAGAGTTCCAGAGGGAGGGACTTCCTAAAAATACGCACCGTGTCCAGAAGTACCGCTTTCTGAATCAAACCCTTGATCCAGCCGCCTAACGAGAGCCTCATCGGATGTTGGTCGAGGCTCTTGGCTATTAAGCCATTGGCTGTAACGACTATCGGCACAATGACTGCTGAGTCAACATCCCACATGTCAACCACCTCGTGTGCCAAATCAAGATATTTGATTTTTTGTCATTTTCGGCTTTCACGAGGTTCTCGTCATGCGGAACAGTGATATCAATAATCATTGTGCGGCGTTCTGATCGATCTATCACCACGATGTTAGGCTTAACAATAGTGCTGTCGGTGATGATAGATCGATCCCAGTACAGTGTAAAAGATAAAGATAAAGAATCATTTATTTGGACACAGCACAAAGAGACACAACATGTGAAAAATGTGATATAAATAAAATAAAAAAAAGTCTAGGGTATGTGTCTCACGGCTGAACCAAAAAGGTGTCCAGATCAGCTTAATGTCAAGCACTTTATGTACTTGACGCTGGTTTTCGTCTGGAACCTTTGTGCTCCACGGATGTCAGTCAGCGGTCATGCCCGTTCACTCAAACCAACATGTGTGTATATGTGTAGTGTGTGTAAAGAAAGAAAATAAATAAACACGTAATAAATAAGGAACAATCTAAAAGTGTATGCAATATAATATCTAATATTTAATATGGCAACATTTTGTTGCGTCGATATCGTCGCTCACGCAGGCTTATGTTATCTGTGCGCGGAACTGTCAAATATTAGGCGCCAATAATAATTAGTTAGCTACATTAATTACGCAATAAAAGCAATCGGAATTTCAAAATGGTGTCTCTGATTGTATAATGGATCATTGATTAGACATTACTGTGTGTTGTGACGGGAGTGTGACGTGATCATTCTCGACAACTGGGTCGGGCACATACTTGCACTGTAATGCTGGGGCTACATTAGCAGGCGCAGATTCGTGTCGCGTTGGCGTGATACGCGATGTTCTGGCGAAGAATCACTGTGCCGGATTGTATTGTTCTCTGTTGTGCGGTATATGTCGTCGGCGCCAGCTCCTGACTTGATCGATTTCTTTGTTTATTGACATGGGCTCTGTACATCAAAGAATCTTTTTTCTTCTTCATTTATTCTACTGTGGTAGGCCAACTGAGCTTATTTTTAATTCTAAGCCACGCATCATGTACCAAATGTTTCTTTTTGTGGTCGGGGTTACTAGGATTCTATACAATACTCTCCGTTTCATAAAATTGAATGAACTCCAACACTTTTTCATTACTCCACTCCATGGTGTACAAAAAACAGCACGTACGTCCCGCTACAAAGTCTGGACGACACTGAAGTAACGTAGGTGTAGCCACCCAAGCGAATATTGTCGCGACAAATCCCTTTAATGCGTGTTAGCGACACTACAATTTAATCGTTAAGGAGTGATTCTATCATTACAGTTATCGCTAATATTGGTATGTCAGGATTGTGAGCAAGGTAAATGTAGTAAATAAAACCAACATAGACTCTCCACCACTGAGAGTACTTGTATTTGGGTTAGTGTTAGTAACATGAACTAGATCATAATATAATACTTTAGATAATTATTACAAGTTATTACAAGATCATAAAATAAGGACAAGCTAGACAGATATAAAAGGTCAGACTTCTTCAGCTGATCTACACAGAATACTCTAGACGAGTGTTCCGTCGTACGGTCCAAGAAGCAATCCTCCGGGCGCACCGAGCGCGCCGGTCTCCTCCCTCCAGCGGGCAGTGGTGGTCCGATGTTGACGTCACGGTTAGTTAGGCGGCGGACAACAGATGGCGCTCACTCCACGAAGTTCCCGACATGCGCGCCAGTTTACCGACAGTGCCCCGATAATACATCGTCTTCGCCCGAATACTACGCGTTGCAACGATGTACCCGGCCACACTCATCGCGTTAACACGATTTTTTTTTTTATTTATTTATTTCATATGGCAATTACAACAGGTAACAATCAGCATGACATAGGTGGATACAAAACAATAGGCGTTGCACAGATTGATACCCTAACGCAATCGCACAGCATGATAAAGACAGCTATTATTATAAAAGGAAAAAAAAAAAAAAAAAGGTTTTTTTTTAAATACAAAAAACAAAAATGAGCAAATCTTAAGCAATTTCTACATAATTATGTATTAACAAGAATGCTGCTGCCAGTTAGATAAATAGGGCAGCAACATTTCTTCTGAAGACCGTGGCACGGGAATCGAAGATATCAATTTTATTACTGCTGTCACGCGATACTTCATTATAAAGACGACACATTCTAATTATAGGATTGTAATAGGAGGTGTTATTGTTTTTATTGTTGAGTTGAATATTCGCCGTAGCCCGCTAATGTAGCTACAGCATAAGTACATACCTGTGTGCAGTGTCGGCAGCGCGTGCTAATGCACACTGCAGCACGCGTCGCTCCGCGCGCAGTCGAGCGCAGCGCGCCGCCCACTCGCAGCCGCCACCTGACCGGAGACGAACGTTACTGATTATGTTATACTACAGGTCGTCAGCGTGGCTGTCGTTTATCACGTATTTGGCGTTTTTCTCTACTATAATATGCATGTATTATACATATAAACCTTCGTCTTGAATCATTCTGTCTATTGATGAAAACTGCATCAAAATCCGTTGCGTAGTTTTAAAGATCTAAGCGTATTGTTTTATGTATGTAGAGAAGAGATACTCTGCTATCGTGCGTGTCCCGAGGTGCAATACTGCAGCTCGGGACATAAATTCCAGGGCTTCCGCTTTCTGATTTCAAACACAAGTGATATAGTTCATAAGAAGGGACGTAACGTTTTATTAATATGTATTAACAGAATATTATTATGAGGTTGGGTATACAAAACAAAGATGGCGGCCATGTGAATTTTCAAGATATTCTTCATCGGAAATCGGACCTAATGCCAAAAATAAGATCAAATTGGAATTCCAAGATGGCGACTCAAAAAAATACTAATTATTCGTCATTGAAGTCAATTTCATGGTTTTCGTGGCTTCAGATGCCGAAAATGAGGTCAAAACTCAAAACCAAGATGGCGGCCATGAAAATTTATAAATTAGTCGTCATGGGTGTCAAATCCATGGTTTTAGGAAGTGCTGATGCCGAAAATGAGGTAAAATTCAAAAACCAAGATGGCGGCTATAAAAAATTCAAATTAATCGTCATGGGTGTCATTTCCATGGTTTTTGGGGGTACTGATGTCGAAAATGAGGTCAAAATCTACATCCAAAATGGCGGCTATGAAAATTAGCAAATTAGCCGTTATGGTGTCAAATCCATGATTTTCGG
The DNA here is from genome assembly GCA_905220435.1 of Amphipyra tragopoginis. Classification (NCBI taxonomy): domain Eukaryota; kingdom Metazoa; phylum Arthropoda; class Insecta; order Lepidoptera; family Noctuidae; genus Amphipyra; species Amphipyra tragopoginis. The sequence goes on along the minus strand of HG992021.1, from coordinate 175,035 downwards.
CGCTGATGACGAAAATAAGATCAATTCTCAATGACCAAGATGGCGACCACGTTTTATCTGGCAAATTTAATTTAACTAGTTTTTCATGACCGCCATCTTAGATTGCGGAATAGGCTTTATTTCCGGTATAAATAACCCTGATGCAGGGCCGGCCCTACCATAGGGCGAACGGGAGTGAATAGCAGCGCTCAATTTGTTCCACCACAGTCCAAGGCGGTTTTAATGGTAAGAGAGTCCCTTTCTCTGATTCTGTGCATGAGCGACAAGCGTAGTATTTAACGTCTGACTTAGTAACCATTTAAAATGATTTTATTATGAAAATTTCACATCCCTATTTCAATTCAAAAATGGAATCTTTGAATGATACCTAATGCCTAGAAAAATGTTGGACGGTGATTAAAAACTCATCCGATATAGCCTCTTTAAATTAACCTTGTGTATGTCGATTAAGAAAAAAATATCTTTGACCTGTCAATTCTTTGCCAGCATCTGAGTGATCTTATGGAAAAGTAATGTGCAAGCGATTATAGACCTTAGTGGTCATACCGGTTGAGTCGTATCTCTTCCCCTTCCCATCTCTTCCCCTGTGCGTTTATAACTACAAAAGTTTCACATGTCTAAGAAATGTAACAGGGGAAGAGATGGGTAGGGCAAGAGATGGAAAGGGGAAGAGATGGAAAGGGGAAGAAATGGGAAGGGGAAGAGATGTGACTAAACCAACATTTCAAGTCTTCGACTGTATGTAGTAGGTACACTGTGTTAATACTAAATACATGAACAGATGAGGTCACCTTCATGATGTGCAGCTAGTAGCGCCTCTCGTAGATCAGCGTGTGCGCACACGTCGAGTGCGAGCCGCTCTGCTGCCGCCGCACACCACCACTGACACAAACAATTACTAATTAACTTCAATTATACAAACTTTCATTTTTAAAAGCAGTTATACACTGATATATCTCTAACAAATATACAGGGATGTCCCAAAAAGTAGAGATCAAAAATGTCATGTCATGAAAAAAATATAACTCGATAACTATAAAAATCGTAGAACATACATGGGGGTGATTCAGGTACCTTTATGGGCGGTTTACCTCAGGACTTCCGCTTGACACTACTTTTTAGGACACCTTATTAATTCCGGTTATACACAGTGAGCCCGAGGTAGCCGAAAGATTTTAACCACGCCTTTCTGATGGTACTATGAGTCAATAATTTTACATCAACTAAGTCCAATTCAGTCAATTTAACTGTTTTGATTTTCGGAACAAAATAAATCAATTTACTTTAGTACTTCCATGTAAACAATACTAAGGTCGAGCTGGCAACGTTTAAATTATCGTGTGAGTGGATAACAACAATTCTCAGTTTACGAACCTTCCCGACAATACACGACATGCGGCGAGTGGGGTATGGTATGACCAAGGAATGACAAAAGTCATAACGCCGTTCATAGAGCTTGTTATCCTAGAGATTTTTCGACTTGTGAATTTCCATAAATAATGAATATCTCTAAAATTATGCTTTATTCAACAAACTATATTTAGCTTTTTTTCTCCAATTAGGCATCGGAATCGATGGTTAAAATCTTTCGGGTATCTCGGACCCACGGTTTATAATTGTATGTACACACGGCTACACATCAAGCTATAAAAATCCAGTTTACACTGACCTCTCATTGTGAGGAAATCCTATACAATGCGAGATCAGCTTATACTGGAAATGTATAGCTTGATCTGTAGCCGTGTGTACAACAGTACTTACATCGTCATTAACAGGTTGGGTGGTGGAGTCTGACTCCTCAGTCTTGCGCAGTTTGACGCGCGACGCCAGCTTGGCCTGCCGAGACTCGCAACGACCTGATGGTACAAACATTACATCAATTAGCAATGTAGCATCATCAGCCCACAGCCACAGTCTACTTACTATAATTCGTTACAGTCGGTCAACGTAGAACATTGTCGCAGAGCAATAGTGCGGGGGAAAATGGGCGGGCGTTTGTCTACCTTCGCCGTCACCGAACGAGATGATGGCTCAGTCTGCGGGCACGAAACTTGCGACGGCCGAGCGATGGCGGTAGCGGGGCGACGGCGATGGATACAAAAGCATTGCACAGTATAGCGACGGGCACGAAACGGGGGACGGCGGAGTGGGGCGATTGAGCGATGCACGGGCGGCGGTGAAGCGACGACGACACGTAAGCGACGAGAACAAACTAGTTTGGTTTCGTCGCTTGCGCGGGTACACAGAATTGTATTGAATTATTATTTTAGTAATGGAAATTGATAATGAGTAATTCATATCTTGTATTTTATCAAAACCTGCTCTATGGGGCAGTAAAAACGTACACCATAAAAACAAAAAGGTTGTAATGAAGTGTTGGGAAGAAATAAGTCGGGCGAGCCTCGCTCTCGCTCACAGCTGCCGCCCGGCCCCGCACCGCACTGCACCGCACCGCACCGTGCGAGCAACATGAACCAACAGATAATATGTGAGCTGTATAGTTACCCGTACACTCGGTGTACAGTCGGGGCGAGTCGGGCGAGCCTCGCTCTCGCTCACAGCTGCCGCCCGGCCCCGCACCGCACCGCACCGTGCGAGCAACATGAACCAACAGATAATATGTGAGCTGTATAGTTACCCGTACACTCGGTGTACAGTCGGGGCGAGTCGGGCGAGCGTCGCTCTCGCTCACAGCTGCCGCCCGGCCCCGCACCGCACCGCACCGCACCGCACCGTGCGAGCAACATGAACCAACAGATAATATGTGAGCTGTATAGTTACCCGTACACTCGGTGTACAGTCGGGGCGAGTCGGGCGAGCCTCGCTCTCGCTCACAGCTGCCGCCCGGCCCCGCACCGCACCGCACCGCACCGTGCGAGCAACATGAACCAACAGATAATATGTGAGCTGTATAGTTACCCGTACACTCGGTGTACAGTCGGGGCGAGTCGGGCGAGCCTCGCTCTCGCTCACAGCTGCCGCCCGGCCCCGCACCGCACCGCACCGCACCGCACCGTGCGAGCAACATGAACCAACAGATAATATGTGAGCTGTATAGTTACCCGTACACTCGGTGTACAGTCGGGGCGAGTCGGGCGAGCCTCGCTCTCGCTCACAGCTGCCGCCCGGCCCCGCACCGCACCGCACCGCACCGCACCGTGCGAGCAACATGAACCAACAGATAATATGTGAGCTGTATAGTTACCCGTACACTCGGTGTACAGTCGGGGCGAGTCGGGCGAGCCTCGCTCTCGCTCACAGCTGCCGCCCGGCCCCGCACCGCACCGCACCGCACCGCACCGTGCGAGCAACATGAACCAACAGATAATATGTGAGCTGTATAGTTACCCGTACACTCGGTGTACAGTCGGGGCGAGTCGGGCGAGCCTCGCTCTCGCTCACAGCTGCCGCCCGGCCCCGCACCGCACCGCACCGTGCGAGCAACATGAACCAACAGATAATATGTGAGCTGTATAGTTACCCGTACACTCGGTGTACAGTCGGGGCGAGTCGGGCGAGCCTCGCTCTCGCTCACAGCTGCCGCCCGGCCCCGCACCGCACCGCACCGCACCGTGCGAGCAACATGAACCAACAGATAATATGTGAGCTGTATAGTTACCCGTACACTCGGTGTACAGTCGGGGCGAGTCGGGCGAGCCTCGCTCTCGCTCACAGCTGCCGCCCGGCCCCGCACCGCACCGCACCGTGCGAGCAACATGAACCAACAGATAATATGTGAGCTGTATAGTTACCCGTACACTCGGTGTACAGTCGGGGCGAGTCGGGCGAGCCTCGCTCTCGCTCACAGCTGCCGCCCGGCCCCGCACCGCACCGCACCGTGCGAGCAACATGAACCAACAGATAATATGTGAGCTGTATAGTTACCCGTACACTCGGTGTACAGTCGGGGCGAGTCGGGCGAGCCTCGCTCTCGCTCACAGCTGCCGCCCGGCCCCGCACCGCACCGCACCGCACCGTGCGAGCAACATGAACCAACAGATAATATGTGAGCTGTATAGTTACCCGTACACTCGGTGTACAGTCGGGGCGAGTCGGGCGAGCCTCGCTCTCGCTCACAGCTGCCGCCCGGCCCCGCACCGCACCGCACCGTGCGAGCAACATGAACCAACAGATAATATGTGAGCTGTATAGTTACCCGTACACTCGGTGTACAGTCGGGGCGAGTCGGGCGAGCCTCGCTCTCGCTCACAGCTGCCGCCCGGCCCCGCACCGCACCGCACCGCACCGTGCGAGCAACATGAACCAACAGATAATATGTGAGCTGTATAGTTACCCGTACACTCGGTGTACAGTCGGGGCGAGTCGGGCGAGCCTCGCTCTCGCTCACAGCTGCCGCCCGGCCCCGCACCGCACCGCACCGCACCGTGCGAGCAACATGAACCAACAGATAATATGTGAGCTGTATAGTTACCCGTACACTCGGTGTACAGTCGGGGCGAGTCGGGCGAGCCTCGCTCTCGCTCACAGCTGCCGCCCGGCCCCGTACCGCACCGCACCGCACCGCACCGTGCGAGCAACATGAACCAACAGATAATATGTGAGCTGTATAGTTACCCGTACACTCGGTGTACAGTCGGGGCGAGTCGGGCGAGCCTCGCTCTCGCTCACAGCTGCCGCCCGGCCCCGCACCGCACCGCACCGCACCGTGCGAGCAACATGAACCAACAGATAATATGTGAGCTGTATAGTTACCCGTACACTCGGTGTACAGTCGGGGCGAGTCGGGCGAGCCTCGCTCTCGCTCACAGCTGCCGCCCGGCCCCGCACCGCACCGCACCGCACCGCACCGTGCGAGCAACATGAACCAACAGATAATATGTGAGCTGTATAGTTACCCGTACACTCGGTGTACAGTCGGGGCGAGTCGGGCGAGCCTCGCTCTCGCTCACAGCTGCCGCCCGGCCCCGCACCGCACCGCACCGCACCGCACCGTGCGAGCAACATGAACCAACAGATAATATGTGAGCTGTATAGTTACCCGTACACTCGGTGTACAGTCGGGGCGAGTCGGGCGAGCCTCGCTCTCGCTCACAGCTGCCGCCGGCTCCGTCGCTGGTGCCGGCCGCGCCGTGCGAACAACATCTGTAACAAACATACGATTAGGGACCTTAAAACCATTACATACGGTTCACTTTACATTACAACATTAAATATACATATAATCTTTTATATTTTCATTTTTTTTCAATTCCTTTTTCAAGACTACATTGTTCTCTCAAAGCTATCCTAAATTATTACTGTATTTACTCAATTGTTAAAGATATTTATTTTAAAAGATGGAGTTTCTTGCCGACTCTTCTCCATAGGAAAAGACAAATTTGTACCTAAATCCGACTTTTCATAACCAAAAAAGAAAATGTTGGTTTGAATTTTATCATTCTGAAATGAACTTAGATCCCATGTTTTTAAAGTAGATATTTGTATGAGGCAGTACTGAGACACACCTCCGAGTCGCGCTCGGACAGGTTGAGGCTTGTGTCGCACTGCACTGCACTGCACTGCACTGCTCTTGTATGATGTATGTTATCTAGGTGTTTACCTGGCAGTACTGAGACACACCTCCGAGTCGCGCTCGGACAGGTTGAGGCTCGTGTCGCACTGCACTGCACTGCACTGCACTGCACTGCTCTTGTATGATGTGTGTTATCTAGGTGTTTACCTGGCAGTACTGAGACACACCTCCGAGTCCCGCTCGGACAGGTTGAGGCTCGTGTCGCACTGCACTGCACTGCACTGCACTGCTCTTGTATGATGTATGTTATCTAGGTGTTTACCTGGCAGTACTGAGACACACCTCCGAGTCCCGCTCGGACAGGTTGAGGCTCGTGTCGCACTGCACTGCACTGCACTGCACTGCTCTTGTATGATGTATGTTATCTGGGTGTTTACCTGGCAGTACTGAGACACACCTCCGAGTCCCGCTCGGACAGGTTGAGGCTCGTGTCGCACTGCACTGCACTGCACTGCACTGCACTGCACTGCACTGCTCTTGTATGATGTATGTTATCTAGGTGTTTACCTGGCAGTACTGAGACACACCTCCGAGTCGCGCTCGGACAGGTTGAGGCTCGTGTCGCACTGCACTGCACTGCACTGCACTGCTCTTGTATGATGTATGTTATCTGGTGTTTACCTGGCAGTACTGAGACACACCTCCGAGTCGCGCTCGGACAGGTTGAGGCTCGTGTCGCACTGCACTGCACTGCACTGCACTGCTCTTGTATGATGTATGTTATCTAGGTGTTTACCTGGCAGTACTGAGACACACCTCCGAGTCGCGCTCGGACAGGTTGAGGCTCGTGTCGCACTGCACTGCACTGCACTGCACTGCTCTTGTATGATGTATGTTATCTAGGTGTTTACCTGGCAGTACTGAGACACACCTCCGAGTCGCGCTCGGACAGGTTGAGGCTCGTGTCGCACTGCACTGCACTGCACTGCACTGCACTGCACTGCACTGCTCTTGTATGATGTATGTTATCTAGGTGTTTACCTGGCAGTACTGAGACACACCTCCGAGTCCCGCTCGGACAGGTTGAGGCTCGTGTCGCACTGCACTGCACTGCACTGCACTGCACTGCACTGCACTGCTCTTGTATGATGTATGTTATCTAGGTGTTTACCTGGCAGTACTGAGACACACCTCCGAGTCCCGCTCGGACAGGTTGAGGCTCGTGTCGCACTGCACTGCACTGCACTGCACTGCACTGCACTGCACTGCTCTTGTATGATGTATGTTATCTAGGTGTTTACCTGGCAGTACTGAGACACACCTCCGAGTCCCGCTCGGACAGGTTGAGGCTCGTGTCGCACTGCACTGCACTGCACTGCACTGCACTGCACTGCACTGCTCTTGTATGATGTATGTTATCTAGGTGTTTACCTGGCAGTACTGAGACACACCTCCGAGTCCCGCTCGGACAGGTTGAGGCTCGTGTCGCACTGCACTGCACTGCACTGCACTGCACTGCACTGCACTGCTCTTGTATGATGTATGTTATCTAGGTGTTTACCTGGCAGTACTGAGACACACCTCCGAGTCCCGCTCGGACAGGTTGAGGCTCGTGTCGCACTGCACTGCACTGCACTGCACTGCACTGCACTGCACTGCTCTTGTATGATGTATGTTATCTAGGTGTTTACCTGGCAGTACTGAGACACACCTCCGAGTCCCGCTCGGACAGGTTGAGGCTCGTGTCGCACTGCACTGCACTGCACTGCACTGCACTGCACTGCACTGCTCTTGTATGATGTATGTTATCTAGGTGTTTACCTGGCAGTACTGAGACACACCTCCGAGTCCCGCTCGGACAGGTTGAGGCTCGTGTCGCACTGCACTGCACTGCACTGCACTGCACTGCACTGCACTGCTCTTGTATGATGTATGTTATCTAGGTGTTTACCTGGCAGTACTGAGACACACCTCCGAGTCCCGCTCGGACAGGTTGAGGCTCGTGTCGCACTGCACTGCACTGCACTGCACTGCACTGCACTGCACTGCTCTTGTATGATGTATGTTATCTAGGTGTTTACCTGGCAGTACTGAGACACACCTCCGAGTCCCGCTCGGACAGGTTGAGGCTCGTGTCGCACTGCACTGCACTGCACTGCACTGCACTGCTCTTGTATGATGTATGTTATCTAGGTGTTTACCTGGCAGTACTGAGACACACCTCCGAGTCCCGCTCGGACAGGTTGAGGCTCGTGTCGCACTGCACTGCACTGCACTGCACTGCACTGCACTGCACTGCTCTTGTATGATGTATGTTATCTAGGTGTTTACCTGGCAGTACTGAGACACACCTCCGAGTCGCGCTCGGACAGGTTGAGGCTCGTGTCGCACTGCTCCGCTACGGACGGTGTCGTCACCTCCACGCGGGGACCGTCCACCCTGGAACATACAACGACATGACGTCACACAATCCTGCATGGCATCAGCAAAATATTGGACACCGTTGGGCAATAACCCGCCAGGCATAAGACCCTCCTGGATGAAGGATCCTCCTTTTTCGTTCGATAAACACTATAGGTACCTCATTCTTCCACGAACTCTCGAACTACATATATCGGCGGTCGAGACCTAGAGTTCCTATTTTTTGGAAGACCACACTCAAATGGGTTCAATAATAGGTTTTGCCAATTTCTGTGCGGATCCACAAGTGTAAGTTCTACCTCTTCGAAACTATTATGAAGTATTTCCACGTCGAACTTGAAGAACAATATTAAGGGATTACTATTTAATCAGTCAGTATCTGTTTGAGTACGTGCAAGAAATACAGCAAAGCGCACTTAAATCAGTGTGATTGAAAATAAAACGAAGTGCACTTCAATCAGAGTGATTGATACAACGAAGTGCGCTTCAATCAGAGTGATTGATACAACGAAGTTCGCTTCAATCAGAATGATTGAAAATACAACGAAGTGCGCATCAAGCAGAATGATTGAAAACACAACGAAGTGCGCTTCAGTCAGAGTGATTGAAAACACAACGAAACGCGCTTTAATCTAAGTGATTCAAAATACAACGAAGTGCGCTTCAAGTAAAGTGATTGATACAACGAAATGTGTTTCAATCAGAGTGATTGATACAACGAAGTGCGCTTCAATCACAGTGATTCAAAATACAACGAAGTGCGCTTCAATCAGAGTGATTAATACAACGAAGTGCGCTTCAGTCAGAGTGATTGAAAACACAACGAAACGCGCTTTAATCTAAGTGATTCAAAATACAACGAAGTGCGCTTCAATGACAGTGATTCAAAATACAACGAAGTGCGCTGCAATGACAGTGATTCAAAATACAACGAAGTGCGCTTCAATGACAGTGATTCAAAATACAACGAAGTGCGCTGCAATGACAGTGATTCAAAATACAACGAAGTGCGCTTCAATGACAGTGATTCAAAATACAACGAAGTGCGCTGCAATGACAGTGATTCAAAATACAACGAAGTGCGCTGCAATGACAGTGATTCAAAATACAACGAAGTGCGCTTCAATCAGAGTGATTGAAAATCAATGTAAAGTGCAAAATGGTTTAGCAGTGCGTGCGGAAGAGAATCACACGAACTTAATGCAAGAAATGTAGCAGAAATTGCTTCCATTGTACTGCACAGTGGATCGTGATAGCCTGACATATTCACCTGATGTCCTGCGCACTGGTCTCGGTGTCTGTGGGCAGCTCCTCGAAGGTGGAGGGTGGTATCGTATTTTCCACTTTGGACTCCTGAGGCGTCGGCAGCTCGGGACTCAGTGCTGATGATGTGTCGTTCTGAAACCAGAAATATATCGGGTGTAAAAAGACCCTTAACGATAACGAAAACCACATATTCTACCCATCATTGGGATCATTTTTTTCTACCAGATCATACCTGGAAAACCATTGGTTTTGGAGATATTGAAGGTCAAAGTATACTTTTTTTTTAGTTTTTTTCCAAAAACGTATTCTAAGTGATAATACTAAACTTTCTTCCAAACAACCTTATCAAAATTTTCAATTTTTCCTCACAAATTACGCATTTGAAGTTACAAAAACGCAATGAATATCAAACGCACACGACCGCCTTGGCTCAGCTGTGTGGCCGCTGCACGCATGCAAACGCGCGGCATCGCCACAACCACACATTGCGCCCTACAAAAAAAAGCGATTTTTTTATGCCAAAAAATAAGTCGTTTCCCAGCAATTATTTTTGGTCAATGTAGTTTAATTTGATGTACAGAGTGCGTAGATTTCGGCTATGTGATGGGTCTTTTTATACCCTGTATTTGTTAGGGTGCTACCACCAATTGATCGATGCCATCGATCAAGGTCGAATGATTGGGATAAAGTGATCATGAACACCGACCGTATAAGATTGTACCACTATGCGTGCTGTGTTTTGTATAATCTTACAACACGTGACTATTGCCAGCGTGCTGTGGGGAACGTTTTATATTCTAGCGCGTCCCTACACGGGAGAAAATGTATGGTATACTGCACAGATGAGAGATTATAGGACAGAGCATAGTTAGTAGTCTCACACTCTACCTATACAGGGTGTTCACGAAATCGTGTAATTCCTTCCAACCGCGTGATCTACTGGTCACACAGATTAACCGTAAATGGAAATTTTCGAAAAACAAGCAAATGAAAAATTCATTTTTTTTTTATTTTCAATTTCTGAGTATTTTTAGAGCCTTGAGTTATCTGACTGCAAAGAGCGATATCGCGTTAGTCGTGCCTGCCAGCCGTGTCGCCGTACTTTCATTAATTTATGCGTGGCATCGAAATGTTAGCAAAAATAAAATAAATTCCTTGCAAAAAAAAAAAAAAAATGTACTTAATCCTTATTAGGTGGTTTAGATACGATCTGTAATGGTGCTCCCACACTGCTGTTAAAAATGTTTACAAACATTAGTAAGCATTTCATAAAGAAACATAAATAAAAAAAATCTATTAAAATATTATCTAAAATCTATTAATAGATAGATTAAATTTATTACTATCCGATATTTTTATCTTTTTCTTACATTTTTAGTCAATGTATTAATGTTAGAAAATGTTTGTAAACATTTTTAACACTAGTGTGGGAGCACCATGACAAAGAAGCATGAAAAAAAAAATATTTTTAATCGAACTAAATCCCATGCGGGGCCTGTCTACACCAGTAATAGATCACGTGGTTTTAAGGAATTACACGAATTCGTTAACACTCTGTATGTATGTTACTCCTTACAATCGGACAACGTACAACATTGTCGCAGAGCAATCGTGCGGGGGGTTGCGGGGTGAAGGGGCGGAGGTTATGTCCCGAGTAGCCATACTGCAACTTGGGACATAACCTCCGCCCCTACATCATTTTGACATTTCATAGGACTTGTCAAATGTATGGGCGTTGACACACTGTATGTAGTAAGTAGATACACTGTGGTAGTGTGATCACCTGTTCAGTGCGCGAGTGATCTGCGTCGTTGTCCAGCTCGCCCGCCGGCTGCGTCGTCGACTCGCACTCGTCTGAAACAAACAGACAGACATCTGAAGAATATTGTGTTAGAGCGTGTCACGACCTCGTCAACGTGGAACGATGCGGTAACGTGGCACGGTGCGTTGACGTAACGTGCTAATTTAACTTACCGTATCGTAAAAATGCACGTCAGGATCATTGTTAGATTTATCGTTGACCATGTAGATCCTGAATTTTAATAAGAGAAACAGCAAGGTATGGGTTTAAAGCATCGGAGCACATAGACGGCGACTAACTCGCGGGTGTGGAGAGCGCGGTCGGAGCGCGTATACGTGTGCGCTTGCGGCTAGAGACGGAACGTGTTACGATACGGTAACGTAAATTTGCACGTTACGTCAACGCACCGTGCCACGTTACCGCACCGTTCCACGTTGACGACGTCGTGATGTGGAGATGTGGACAGGCCGTTAGTTCCTGATACTTGAGTTAGCGGGCGACGTGTTATTACAATAAAAGCCCGTGTCAAATAGACGCCGAACCGACAATGTGGCGAAGCGTTTTTGTTTTATTATGTATGGTATCGTTTGAATCTATCTCATGGAAACTAGAGCCTTCTCCACTTACCCGCCTCCTCGACCAGCTCTGCGCCAAGGTTGACACTGAGCGTCCCTGAACAGTCCAGTCGATGGATAGGGTGCACAAATATGCATATTAGGTAGTTTCTAGTTTTAGGGTCTTACTGTGGTTTTATTACAGGCTTTTCTTATTTTACGCGGAGCGCATAGCGGTTGCATAGAATTTGTGATCAGGCTTGTAGAAAAAATATCGATGTATCGATATTTAATATCTATTATTTCGATATAACATATCAAGTATTTTGACGACACGTTTGGTGCAGTGGCTAAGCGATTGGCTTCTGCGCTACGGGTCGTGGGTTCGATTCCCACACGGAACAAAAATGTACATGGCCTACAGATGGTTGTTTCGGGTCTGGGCGTTTGTTTGTGAGATTTGTGTCTGTAAACGCACCCACGATACAAGAGAAATCTTAGTATGGGGCAACGTTTTTTTTAAAGAAAAGAAAGAAGAAAAAAGAAGTATCGAACATTTATCAAATACGATATATTTCCAATAGCAAGTTTCTTAGATTGGTAATTGCATATAATTACCAAAGTCTATTCAATACATAAATCTGCCACTATTACTATTTATGAATAGTAATTCTAATAAAAGATTTATTAAACTAGACTAGTAATAAAAACAAATACAATAGAATTTGAAAACCACATAATTTTTAGAAAATTCCACCCATACCATACGTATATCGATGTTTTTTTTCGAGATATTGAAATCGATATCATTTTTTTTAAATATCGATTCGGTACATTTCGATCGTTTTTGGGATTTCATGCATCCCTATTTATGACTGAAGTGTGTGGCGGCGTCACGAACTCACGTAAAAATTTCGGTTTTGGCGGAATTTTGATTTCGGCCCAAAATCCTACAACTATTCAAACTGCGAAAAGGCTCCAAAGACACAGATGACGAGATAACCCTCACGCTTGCTAGGTAGTCGCTGGTGAGCCTAGCATTGTTTTAGGGAGGTTCAACAGTAGTCAGCAACGAGATGCCTAAATAGATAGGTTAGATCAGTGTTCCGCAAAGTGTGTGCCGCGGCACACTGGTGCACCTTGGTCGTTAGTTGGTGTGCCACGGAAAAATGTCAAATTTTGTCGGAAAGATATGAAGACATAACACCTATACCTATCAAGGCCCACACATGTTTCTTATATTATATTAATGTAACATCTATTTAACTTGTGGAGTGCAATAAATGTATTGAGTAGGTACCTACAGTCCGCGAGGCCTAAGCTGAGCTTTGCATTTGTGTGAGTGCACATAGATAGTGTAGGTGGGACGTCGGCTTAGAGCGCGACGCGTCTTTTGCTCGGTTTAAACCGGTTTATACTGCTTTTTGGCAACCGGCCTGAAGCGCGGTGCGTCCCTCGCTTGACGCAACTCTACTTTCGGTGATCACTCACACAAATACAAAGGTCAGCGTAGGCCTCGCGGACTGTGCTTACCTACACTAAACAGCGGTCTTATGGAGTACCTCTTAAAATTTCCACATTTTGTAGGTGTACGTTGAACATAAAAAGTTTGCGGAAGACCGGATTAGATAACGCTACGCACCTGAAACTTCTTCCTCAGGTATCGCTCTAGCATGTTTATCATGCGCCCTCCGCCTGACCAGCTCAGCTATGACTCCGTGCAGCTCCGCGAGCCTCGCGTCGTGAGCTCTGGCTGCGGTGGCCGCCCGCTGTCGTTCAGCTGCTAGCGCGCGCGCGAGACCGTCCCGCTCAGCGCGGAGCGACGCCACGTCTTCACGACCTGAACTGTGAGTGGCTACCTGGAAGAGATAGAAACAGTGTGTTAAGTATTGGTGTAGAAGTAGTTTCGGAGTAATTAACAGAAGGTTGAAATAGTGTTGCAAAGGACTCGAGTCTTCGAGTCGTAATTTTAAAGACTCGAACCAACTATGCAAGACTCAGTGTCTCATAATCCCATATAAACGGACTCGGATGATGCATTACAAGACTCGACTCATTACAACAGGACTCCAAGTCTAGAGAACTAAAGTCTCCACGAGCTCTTGGATGTTACATGAGAGCTCGAGGCTCTTTGTGCGCTCGAGTCCTTTTTATGCGGCGAGTAGCGCTCAAGTCCTCTTCGGGTACGAGTCTAAAATATTAACAACTTAGAGGGTTATATCTCAAAATATAAAGCCAGTTTATCTTCACATCTTTATTTTCTTAGAAGTGTTATTTTTTGCTGATTTGTAATGATTTTGTCTTATCAGATATTTTTTGTAGGTTACTTAATCACTAATTTAAACTTACAGCCTATTCGAGTCTTTTCGAATGATGAGCTTCAAGACTCACCTTCATGCTCCGAATTTCTCTTGAAGACTCGCGTTCATTTTAAGACTCGACTCCTTTGTAGGACTCGAGTCGCTGTTAAATGACTCGGGTTCGGCTTGACTCTAGTTACTCTAGACTCCGAGCCTTTTTAACACACTGAGTCTTGCATAATTGGGTCGACTTTTTAAAATTACGACTCGAAAACTCGAGTCCTTTGCAACACTAGGTTGAGGTGCGAAATCTCATTGGCATCTCTTACAGTTATGCTGATGAGGAAAGGTAGACCTAATTTTATGACAAAAAGCAGTTCCAGCGTGTATAATAAGAATGCGACTTATGAGATGTACGCAGAAGACACCACAGATTATGAACAGACAGCTGCATCAGTTTGGTACCCTCCCGCTTCCCCCGGAAACTTGTGGAAGCTCTTTGCACCCTATGCACTCTAGTACTTCTAGCAGACAATTTTTTTGTGAAAATGTTCATACAAATATTCAATATAGTATTTAGTTCGCTAGTTTTGATGCAGTATGCAGCACCGCCCTCCCGCCCACAAGTATATGCACATGCAGAAGGTGCGATTAAGATGCAACATGCTACCCAAACCGATACGACATGTTTCACCCCTCCACGGGACATCTTCAGGAGATGTTACCTTGTCAACCGTTTGGCCGCTAGGAACGCGTTGGTATTTGTATCTTATGGATTTCCGCAAAGTACCTTAGGGCGTATACATAAAAGAAGCAGGTAACCAGCACCGGCCTACCAGCGCTTATCAGTACTGGTCCGTGCAGGTAACCGCTACATAAAGGAAGCGAGTAGAAGCTCCCTTGTTCCCTTGCAAATACAGCAACAAATGACGGCTTACCAGCGCTGATCGGAGCAGGTCGGAACTTGTCGGCGAAGTTCGGAGCTTGTCGGCGCTGGTTCGCCACACAGTATAGAGACTACCTGCACCGACTAACTGCACGGACGAGCACTGACAAGCGCTGGCAGATCGTCGCCGGCAACCCACTTTCTACGTGTATACGCACTAACGCCTGATTCCATTATTTGAAGGTATTCAGTAGATGCCTACATTAATGTCTACTACATTCATCAAACTACATGTGCCAGGGTACATTATAAGAGCTTCCAAAGTGACCAGAGCAGTAGCTATCTGTAGATACTTAAATAACTAAGTTTTCCTTGCAACTACTGCACTTTATTTAACCACCAAAAATATACAACAACGACAAGACGAAGAAATATGCCATCCGTCTCCCAACCTTCACCACTTAACACCTGAACCCTCCACCACCATATTCCCATCTGAACCTACCATCATATTGATTCCATTATGTCCTGGTACCGGCGGCGCCGTCACGGGCCTCAGACTGGAGTACCTCCACGACGACTCCCGGGATATCTCCTCATCAGCCACATTCGGACAGCACAGATACCAGCTCCTACTTCTCCTGACTCCTGACGTCGACTCCAACTGAGTCAACGGTAATCTTCCCACAACTTCTAACTCAGCTAAAAGCGGTTCCTTTTCCTTCGGCTCCGGCATCGGGAAGGTTCCAGCCGTAGAATACGTTTCCTCGATCTTTCTAGAATTTTCTGGAGTGTTGTATTCGGGTAGGCTCCATTGTCGACCCCTATCTCGTAATGGAGGAACTTCTCTGACCGCTCCATCGTTGACTACTTCATTTGTTTCGACGTACTCGCTCAGCTCGTCTGGGTTCTGTTGTATCTCTTGGACAGGTTCCTGGGTGTGACCGTTCTTTCGTTTAAGTCTTTCAAGGTCTGCGTAGTAGTAAGCGGTGGAGCGCGGAGGCTCCCCGCCGAGGGTTCGCGTCCCCGCCAGCGTTTGGATTTTCATAGCATTATTCTAAAACATTCTGGAAGTTTCTGGAGATTCTGCGTTTAGTGTGATGTTGTTTCCGTCTCGGCCTGTGTGGAGAATGTTTGAGTGTGAGAGAGACGGGTTAGCAATAAGCAACGATGTTTCGATTGCTTGCTTGTTACCGGAGTTCGGCGTTACGAATAGTTTTGGCGATGAGGTTTTTAGATAATTTTTAGGCAGTGCTCCCTAAGGGTCAAAATACACGTCCGATACTTGCTTCCGGGAGCCGGATCCGACTGTCTGAATGGATTCATGAAATACACGTACGATTCTCGTGTCTGATTTTTTCTGGACGACGACGACGCCCGGACGATGCTTACGATTCTGACATCCGATCTGATAGTCTGATTTTACGTGTAATTCATGTTCAAACAAATGTATGACGCGGAGGCCTTCAGATAGTCTGATCAGACTATCGAAACCAACTATCGGACGTGTATTTGGGCGTCAAAGGGAACTGTTCGAATCTGTTTTTAACTGTGGATCTAAGACCACACGAGACAAGAAAAATATTGATTTTGGCATTAATACCCTAAGAACAGTAACGACCATACGTAACAGCGGGTTAAAGGTGAACGCACACTTATCCGAGCCGAACGCGTCGAACGAATGGAGGCCTCGAACACACATCCGCACCGAAACAATCGACCGCGCCGAAGAAATCGTTTCTATTTCCTTTACGCCTGTCGCACTGGTTATTACTCTATTGTCAGTACTTTATATAGTTTGGGGTGCATGAAAAGAGCCTCCACGAGTGACGATATTTAAGTACGTCCGGCGCACCCTGGGCAGTCAGTCCCGCTACCAACCTTGTTGACTGGATAATCTTTTCACCACAGCATGAGCTATTTTCGTATAGCTCGTGCTGACACGAGAGAAGTGCTTTATTAATAAAAGCGTGTCGCTCACGCTCGCGTGATGGGCGCATCGGTCGAGTCTGACCGAGCCGCGTCGAATCTGGAGACGTCATCCAAATTCGTCTAGGATTTCTGGGGTTCTTCCAGATTCGGACAATTCGGCAAGTGTGCGAGGTTCCATAAGATTTCATACATAGAATTATAAAATTCGTTTCGTTCGATGCGTTCGGCTCGGATAAGTGTGCGTTCACCTTAAAACGTGCGTATCGTTTGAACTCTCCCCGCCCTACAAAATGTAACGATGAGCTACACCATCGTTGATTGCTAATTAAATGCTCGTTTGTCGCTGATCGACGCATCCCCCCGCAAACATTAGGCGAACTCATCCCCCTGAAACCGAAGTTTTGTGAGTAACATTTAAACGTTTGAAGAAAACTAGCAGCTAAGGATACAAGAGAATGTGGTTACGAGAAGGTCCAGCAGTTGACGGCGATGTGAAACGCAGTTATCGAGTCTCGAACCAATGTCCGGGCAGGTTACATGTCATAAACATTTATCGTATGCACAGTTGCACATATTGTAAGTTATCGGAAATGTATGGAATCCGTCATTTTATAGAATTCTTAGGAAATGTTATATACATTTCCTTATTGGAAATGTATATAACTAAATTTCTTTAAATTCTATACACTTCCTAAACAGCAATCGGGAATGTGTTAAAAGATTTTTACGTTTCCAAAGCAGAGTCGACGGTGCCCTGCTGAGCGGGGCTCCTATTTCTGTCTGCAGGGTTGAAAGTAACCTATAGATAGATTTTTAGCGTATTTTTTACGTAATTTTTGAACAGCAATTTTTCTTAAACTATTGACTTTTGAGGAAAGTGGTAGAACAAAAGTTATTCATTATTATGTGTACTTTAACACTCTTTCGGATTAGTACCCCCTTTCTGACTAACCTTGTATTTCTGTCAATATTATTGATCATCGTTCTTCTCGCAAATAATAAATACATTTCATCGAGGACGATAAATAAAACGAAAGAAAGTTTTCAAATCAAATTGATTGTTATTGATATTTGTGTTCAAGTAGATAAATTGACAAGTTAATCAATGTCATTTGATCTGTTCATAAGTGATCATATTACTGAGTACACGAAAACTTTGCAAATTAAATGAAATTACGTCAGTCAGTGCGTAGGTATTGGTAGAAAGGTCCAGGATACTATTTTAAGAGCCTGTCCACATCTCCACATCACGACGTCATCAACGTGGAACGGTGCGGTGACGTGGCACGGTGCGTTGACGCAACGTGCAAATTTACGTTAACGTATCGTAACACGTTAGGGGCCGTCCATTAATCACGTGAGGCTCGAAAGGGGGGTGAGGGGGTTTGACAAAAATCACGAAATATCACAAGGGGGGAGGGGGGGTGTAGTAAGATATCACGTGTATTTATTTTTTTGTCAAACGCGCGATTTCTAAACCGAAAAGCGAAAATTTTTATGCCAGTCAAAAACAACCTGCAACCTTTTTGTCTAGACATTTTTATTATGGTCCTTAATTTCAGAATAAAATTAGATTACCTATTATACTTTATGCCTAAAAGATAATATTCAAAAAAAAAAAAAACTTTTTTGGTACTAAAAGATACACGTGATTTTGGGTGGGGGAGGGGGGGTAGTCTTAAACCTCACCACGTATCACCAAGGGGGTGGGGGGGTTAAAAAATGCTAAAAAAACATCACGTGATTAATGGACGGCCCCTTTTGCCTCTGGCCGCAAGCGCACACGTATATGCGCTCCGCCCGCGCTCTCCACGCTCGCGAGTTAGTCGCCGTCTATTTACTCCGATACTTTAAAACCATACCTTACTGTTTCTCTTATTAAAATTCAGGATCTACATGGTCAACGATAAATCTAACAATGATCCTGACGTGCATTTTTACGATACGGTAACGTAAATTTGCACGTTACGTCAACGCACCGTGCCACGTTACCGCACCGTTCCACGTTGACGACGTCGTGACGTGGAGATGTGGACAGGTCGAAAGTAATATTTTATTTTTATTTTATTTTATTTTTACAATTTTAAGAAAGCTTACAGACTAATACACGCAAATGGTAACGTAATAATAACAACAACTGACAATTGCTAATTACAAGCTTCCACATATAAATTACAAATTTATAATAACCCTGACTTTGCTGTCGCGCAGTCGGTAAAAGAAAGATTAAAGAAAAAAAGAACAAAAAGAAAAGGATATAGAAAAAGTAGCAGGTATGCCGTGATAAATCGCAAACACTCACCCATCAAAGTATTGTTTACTCAATGTTTTTCTGATCATTAACGCACTCGTGTAAAATAAATCGATTTCTAAATACGATGGCAGGTTGTTAAATAATATTGCACTGCGTATACAAAAAGCGTTACGCCTATAATTTGTCTTTGTACACGGTACCTGCAATAATGGTCGTAATCTCAGGTTATTTTGATTGGTGCGAAGATAAATTTTACTAAGTAAATCGGGACAATCGATTGATCCATTAGCAATGTTGATAAGAAAACAGATGTCATTAATATTACGCCTTAATTCTAATGGTAGAAAGTGATAACGCTTACACCGGTGCGCATAGCCGTCTGAAAACTGCTGTGCCTTGAAATCTAGATATCTCATAAATTTCCTCTGAACCAACTCAATACGAGATTTATACGTCTCATATTGGGGGCTTCATGCTTGGGAAGCATACTCAAGGGTACTGCGCACGTAAGAACAGTAGAGAACCTTTACTGGTTTTAATGAATGAAAGTTAGAACAAGATCGTTTATGAATCCCATAGCTTTGGAGGCTTTCTTTATAATGGATTCTATATGTTCGTCAAAACTTAGTTTGCTGTCGTGTATCACGCCGAGATCTCTAACACTATGTAGTTTATTTATGTAGTAACCATCTAATTTATACGCATTACGCGTAATGTTACGCGTACCTAATGTTAGGCCTTTCCACCAGAGATGTGCTATGCCAGCATAGCTGATGCTGCGAGAATCTAGAAGCTAAGCTACGAAACTATGTGACTGTTTCCACTGATGTTAAGCTATGTAGCGGAGCGAGTAACATGTGCTATATGGGGTGTAAAAAGACCCTTAACGATAACGAAAACCACATATTCTACCCATCATTGGGATAATTTTTTTCTACCAGACCATACCTGGGTAACCATTGGTTTTGGAGATATTGAAGGTCAAAATCAACATATTTTTTTTTAGTTTTTTCCAAAAACGTATTCTAAGTGATAATACTAAACTTTCTTCCAAACAACCTTATCAAAATTTTCAATTTTTCCTCACAAATTACGCATTTGAAGTTACAAAAACGCAACGAATATCAAACGCACACGACCGCCTTGGCTCAGCTGTGTGGCCGCTACACGCATATAAACGCGCGGCATCGCCACAACCACACATTGCGCGCTACAAAAAAAAGCATTTTTTTTCATGCCAAAAAATAAAAGTCGTTTCCCAGCAATTATTTTTGGTCAATGTAGTTTAGTTTGATGGGTCTTTTTACACCCTGTATGTGCCTACTGCAGGTGCACTGCTCTGCACATAGCTACACCACTCGCGACCATTCATAGCACGCATCCTTCCAAAAACGTAGCTTAGTTGAATCAGTTTCCACCAGTGCTATGCTATGTGCACCAATGAATATGATTGGTGGATATCAAACGCATACACAACGCTGCATAACACATCTCTGGTGGAAACACAGCCTTAGCCTTTAGTCTAAAAACCAAGTTCAATATTATAAAGTCTTAATCTTCAGCCTAATTTCTCGTAAGCCTGAACACGACAAATACAACGACCAGTGTTATAAGACCTCTGATATCTATCCAGTTCTATACTGATTAAAAACCAAGTTACACTGGTGCGTACTTAATCTTAGCCAATGACAAAAGACCTCTGTTATGTACCCACTTCTATGCTCGATAAGGATCTTGTTAAATTGGCGAAGTTTCGACGAAATCCAGTGATTCAAGACCTCCTAAGTCTTGAGAAATCTGTTTAGTTTGAGACCTAGTTAATTTTGTTATTTCGCTAACAATACCTAACTACCAGTGACAAATGAGCTCAGATACGTACTCAATGTTGTACACATCAGGGACCATGTTAGGCTGGTCTTGGTACAGTCTACTTAACAGTGTTAATTCTCGTCTGTTGTCAATGTGTGTCACTATGAATACATTGTCGTTGTGTGCGTGTACATGTAAAAATGCGTAGGGTTGTCAAGTGCACTATTGTTACGAGGACTGACTTTCAAGCGACGTCACGTTACACTGTTGGATTTTTTCGGCGCGAAATCGCGCTCGCTTTTCTTACGAGTCGCTCCCTCCTCAGAAACTTTGGAATTTAATAGTTAGTCCCTTGTCTTAACGTAAATTTTTTACCAATGTAAAGCAAACGCGCACGCTCAGCGCCCGAATAGCTATTGCGTAGTACACGCGTCGGAATCGCGTAGCGCCCGCACCGCCCCACCCTCCCGGCTAGGATGGCAAATGCAATTTGAGATCTATTGATGTGTCATAAGACTCAGATTATACAACAAACAAAGCGAGTTAGAAGCGGATGAAAACGCGCGTGGCGTGCACTTAGCGGGCGCGTGTCATCAGAACGCGTCCTCAAGCTACATCGAATAGTAAACGCAAACGGTTGTGGTTCGTTTGTGTTTGGCAACAATTTTTTTAGGCGAATTTGTCCTTTATACCCACTTATTGGATAACCGTCAGTCAATTTTGTTTACGAAAACTGTCAAAAAGGTTCGTTTTGTTTTTTGGGTCCAACAATGTGACAGCTTTTGAAATTGAAAACTGTCTGAATGAACGGTTCGACCTTGGTTCGGTTACAATTTATCAAGATTGATTTTATGCTTGTCTCCCACGGTGCGTGATATCGCGTACCGCAACGCACCATGGGAAGAGACTCGTCCGTGGTAACGCGGACGCGTGCGGAGCGGTGCGCTGTATCCACATCACACACCCTCATAATGTGGCTTCCCACGGTGCGTGATTTTACGGATGACACCACGCACAGCCGGTGCGCGCTACCACGCACCGTGGGAAACTAGCTTTAGGAGAATGGGGGTTCTGGGCAGTTGTAAGTGCAAACAGAAATTGTTAAACGTAGGTAAGCTTCAAAATATAAATACTAGCATAAGCTCTCTATGAAACATGTTATGTGACCCAATCTTGTCAGAAATATAATTGAATTATTTTACTAAGTCAGAGTCGTGTGAGACAGCCCTGTACGTCTTATGTATTAGCGAGCCTTAATTCGAAGGTGACCAAACGATAGCGTTAGTTGAACACTGACTCACGCGTGTGTACCTACAGTGTACATACATAGTATGTACATACTAATACAATATAACAACGTACAGAGAACTTGTGATAACAAACTCCCATATACACAAATAACATAATCAGTTTTTTTTCAAATGGACTGCTGTAGATGGTCCTAGGGGACCGTTTCTACGTAATCGGGCAGTTATTGGCGAGATCTGAAGGGTCTCCAGCCAATGGGGGGGAGTAATATACTTAACCTAAGCTAACTACTTGTACTACACGTCACATCATGACTACCTGCAACAACAGCACTAAGGGCGACCCCTAGTGGGACGAGCACGAGCCGCGGGGCGTTGCTGGGGGGGAGTTGGGGGGGGGGGGGGGGTGACAGCTTGATTAGGGCTAAATTATTGGTGTGAGCGTCGGTTCCCAGAGTGTGCTAAGTTTTATATTGTAGCTCTCACGGAAAAAATGTTGTTCGTATTTTTCCAACACAGATATGTCTATCGGTGTACGTGTCTGCGGTGGCCCGGTTACCTCACGTATTGATACGTTCCGACTTCACTATCCTTACGTGGATGGCACGTAACGATACATTATACACAGCCTAGTGGACCCGAGGTACCCGAAAGATATTATTCACGCCTTTCTGATGTTCATCATCTGCCTAGCCTTTTCCCAACTATGTTGGGGTCGGCTTCCAGTCGAACCGGATGCAGCTGAATATCAGTATTTTACATGGAGCGACTGCCTATCAGACCTCCACAACCCAGTAACTGGGTAATACGATACTCTTGGTAAGACTGGTTGTCAGACTTTCTGGCTTCTGACCAACAGTAACGACTGTCAAAGATCTACAAATGACAGCCGGGACCAACGGCTTTACGTGCTTTCCGAGGCACGGAGGAAACTCGCTATGGTAAATGGTCACCCATCCACAGACCAACCTCGGCAAGCGTGGCTTAACCCGGAAGATCGGTCTATGCGGCTGTCATTATTTAGCCACGAGCTCCTCCCACGCCTTTCTGATGATATTAGAGTCAAATGTTATATCAAAAAAAGTTGAAAAAAGGAAAAAAAAAATTTTTTTCTTTTTCTTATGAATAAATTAACTTGAGTGCTTCCTTGTAAACAATACCGTTGAACTGGCAACATTTATAAATCATCGTGTGAGTGGATAAGAAACTTGTCACTTCACAACCCTCCCCGACAAATAAGACATACGGCGAGAGGGGTATGGTATGACAAAAGTCGCAACGCCGCGTTCATAGAACTTATTACCATAGATATTTTTCGATTTGTGAATTTCCGTAAATAATGAATATTTCTAAAATTAAGCTTTATTCAACAAACTACCTATATCGTAGCTTTTCTTCTCCAATTAGGCATCGGAATCGAAGGTTAAAATGTTTCGGGTACCTCGGACCCACGGTGTAATAATGACTTGTTGAACCTTGCTTCTTTTAAAAAAAGAAGCAAGGTTCAACAAGTCATTTTGTACAGTTTAGTTTTTAACTAAAAGCTCGTGGCTAAATAATTACAGCCGCATAGACCGATCTTCCGAGTTAAGCCGCGCTTGCCGAGGTTGGTCTGTGGATGGGTGACCATTTACCATAGCGAGTTTCCTCCGTGCCTCGGAAAGCACGTAAAAGTCGTTGGTCCCGGCTGTCATTTGTAGATCTTTGACAGTCGTTACTGTTGGTCAGAAGTCAGAAAGTCTGACAACCAGTCTTACCAAGAGTATCGTATTACCGAGTTACTGGGTTGTGGAGGTCTGATAGGCAGTCGCTACATGTAAAATACTGATATTCAGCTACATCCGGTTCGACTGGAAGCCGACCCCAACATAGTTGGGAAAAGGCTAGGCAGATGATGAGTTTTTAACTAAATAGATGTATAACATGAAATAGCAACTAATTAGACTAGCTAACAATTTATTTTACACTCATTATGAATTAAAAAACTCCTTAATTGTATTTAAGATGTTAATCAATGGCAGCACTCATCGTGACAGTCGTGACGTAGTCTTGGACCAGCGTTGGAAGAGAATACCTGGTTTTATATACCATGGCCAGAGCAAACAAAAGTGTATAGTGGCCAGAGATAACGTAGATGTAGGTTAAACGAGAATTGTAGATGCAGTAAATACAACCAACGTTTAGATTTCTTGAAGGTTGTGGAGGTCAAACGTTTAATAACATATACATTTTTAAAAAAAACTCCCAACACAAATGACAAAATAGCCGATGACCCTGAAACGGCTGAACCGATTTTGATAAAACATCTCTAAAAACCACCGCTAGAAAACCAGCTTATAAATAAAAAAAACCGCACCTAAATCGGTTCACCCGTTTAAGAGCTATGGTGCCACAGACAGACAGACATACATAGACGTCAAACTTATAACACCCCTCTTTTTGCGTCGGGGTTAATTAAAATGGAGTTAATTGCTCTTATATGTAAGTATAAAGTAAATGTTTGCAGATCGTTTTCAACAGGGTCTTATCTAGAGGCTGGCCATAGGAGCCACTGCCAGGGCTGCAAGACCTGATCCGTCGTCCGACTATCCCTAGCCACGACGCTGTCATAGGTGGAAAAGAACACAAAGACAAAAATACTTGTGAGGAAATGTCAATATCGTTGACGGTAGAGTTTCCGGTCATAGACCCCATTGATAGAAATAGAACTGAAACAATTGTCGTTTAAAAATAGTTTCAACCAATTAAATCGGTCGTGTTCTGAGAACTTTACAGTGGCACACTTCCTATAAGATGACGTATTTTGATACTGAAGAACAGGGATGATATGGAGCTCCGTAAATTCTTCACCCTGCTTTACTTACGTATTCAGAAAGTGGAGCTTCTAATTCGTCACCCCAAAATATGACCTAAAATGTAAACACAGCTGATCATAGCTGAGGATAGATAGATTTTAGCGTATTTTTATGTAATTTTTGAACAGCTATTTCTCTTAAACTATTGACTTTTGGGAAAAGTTGTATAACAAAAGTTACTCATTATCATGGGTACTTTAACACCCTTTCGTATTAGTACCCCCTTTCTGACTAACCTTTTATATTATAACAGTTAAAAAAACAGTTAGAAAAATATAATATAATGTTTAATGCATTAGGAAAATATATCAGTTACGCCCAACATTAGTTGAGGGTAGCGCGAAAAAGTCTGACATATGGTCCACCTTAGGATGTCGGTATCGCCCAGGTAGGTTGCGGAACTTGCGGATTACGGAAGTCTGATGGCAGTCACTCCCTGTAAAATACTAGTATGGTAGACTAGAAGCTGAACACAACATAATTGGGAACAAAATTACTTTAAAAATAAAAGAAAAACCGACTTCAAAAAGAGTAAAACAATTATCATATTATAAAATTAACAGTTTCTGAAGTCGGTGCCTTCAATGTTGTTCAGCGTGTATTAGCACCGACTTCTGAAACTGTTAATTTTATAGTATGGTAATTATTTTACTGTTTTTAACCGACTTCAAAAAGGAGGAGGTTCTCAATTCGGTTGTATTTTTCTTTTTTTTATGTTTTTTACCTCATATCTCCGTCATTTATGAACCGATTTGAAAAATTCTTTTTTTGTTCGAAAGGGTATACTTTCCGATTGGTCCCATTTAAATTTTGTTATGATCAGACCATGAACTTCAGAGATATGGAACGGAACTCCTCATCGGATCAAAGCAAAATTCTCAAATTACTAATATTGCTTTGTTTATATTTGTTGTTGGGAACTGACTATTTGAAAAGAGGAGGGGGTGCGTGTCCCCCCTCCCCCCCTTTGGAATGTTTTCATTATATCGTGTAAGGTATCATTTGAAAGGACTTTTTATGCCCGACTACGTCAAAGCCAAAAAGAAGGGTTATGAAGGAGGGGGTTAAAATTATGACACTAAAACGTATTTAATAAAAAATAACTTTAAAAAAAAGTAAAAACCGACTTCAAAGAAATACTAAAAGGAGTAAAATAATTACCATAATATAAAATTAACAGTTTCAGAAGTCGGTGGCTTCTATTTGCTTCAGTGTAGAGTTGCACCGACTTCTGAAACTGTTAATTTTATATTATGGTAATTATTTTACTCCTTTTAGTATTTCTTTGAA
Organism: Amphipyra tragopoginis; assembly: GCA_905220435.1. Taxonomy (NCBI): domain Eukaryota; kingdom Metazoa; phylum Arthropoda; class Insecta; order Lepidoptera; family Noctuidae; genus Amphipyra; species Amphipyra tragopoginis. The sequence goes on along the minus strand of HG992021.1, from coordinate 148,947 downwards.
GTCGGTTTTTACTTTTTTTTAAAGTTATTTTTTATAAGTCGGTTTTTCTTTTATTTTTAAAGGAAATTTTATTTTTCTATTTTAAGTGGCATAAGTAATACATAAACATGTAATTACAGCAATTTCGGATAATTTGCTGTTATCCATTGAAGAGTTCCATTGTCAATCTCCGAGGATCTTCATCAGATCTTCACCAAATTTAAATGGGACCACCTAGGGAGAATACTCTTTCATACAAAAGAAGAATTTTCCAAATCGGTCCACGCGTCTTTGAGTAGTCGGGGAAAATAAATAAAAAAAGATTCCGTCGAATTGAGAATCTCCTCCTTTTTTTAGTTGGTTAAAAAAGGCTAGACGGAAGAGTCGCATTCCTCCTGCCTGGATATATAATGGAAGAGGACATGTTCAGTTGTTTTTCAAGGACTCTATTATGCTGAGGCTACATTGGCGGGCGAAGATTCGTGTCGGGATGCGCGCTAAAACATCGTGTACAGGCATACGCGAAGCTCTTGTCTACATTAGGCGGGCGAAGATTCATCGTGCCGGATTGTGTTGTTCTCTGTAGCACGTCCGTCCCGCTACAAAGTCTGGACGACACTGAAGTGACAGGTGTAGCCACCCAAGCAACAAATCCCTTTGATGCGCGCCAGTTTACCGACAGTGCCCCAATAGTACATCATCTTCGCCCGAATACTACGCGTTGCAACGATGTACCCGGCAGTGACGAAGGGTGAATTTTCTTAAAAGGGAAGCCGGACCAAAAAATGCTTACCTTGCTCAAGTGTGATGCGTGAATTTAAGTAACTACTCGTTTCGAAAGGGAAGCCGATAGGAATCGAGTTGTATGAAGCCTTCGCCACTGGTAGCCGGCCACAATCATCGTATTAACACGAATATTCGCCGTAGCCCGTTAATGTAGCTCGAGCATTAAAGGCTGATTTACCTACACGAGGATAGTTTCTCGAAGCGAGTTTCATGTTGTCTCTGTTTTCACCGCCGAGAAAGACAAAGTAAGAACCAGTCTCGCTTCGAGAAAATATCCTCGTGTAAATGAGCCTTTATGCGTGTTTATATGCGAGTGACGCTGACAGAATGTTAAGTAACGCAGTGTTTGTTTGTATCGGCGCGTCGCACATAGTGCATCGTTCACAGACCCCGGGCTGGCTCCCTGCCAGACTGACGGCCGACGCGGCGCGTGCCGTACAGAAGAGCTTTTTTATTATTGTTAATCATCTAAACACACGACGGAAGTGCGCTTGTTACGATGGTCACTACTGGATAAAGTACACTTCTGATGTAGCTAAAAAATTGCCCCTATAGCTGAGAAGGTTAAAGAGCAACGCCTTCGATGGTATGGACATGTGTTCCGCCGTCCAGAAGACCACATGGTGCGAGTAGTCTTTAACCTGTCGACAGTGACGCGAAATGGCGGAAGACTCCCACCTTGTAGATAACAGTCCAGGAAGATCTGCGACTGAACTACCTACGCTCGCCAATAACTGCCTGGTTACGTAGACGGGGTCTGCAAGGAGCATCTATAGCAGCCCAATAGAAAAAAACAACTACCTACAATCGTCCGATTTGTCACACTCACACAGACACCCACTGCAACAAGACTTGAAGTTATAGAGTACATGACAAAGAGTGTATTATACTCAGTATACAGTGCGTGTCTGTGTGAGTGTGTCAATTCAGACGATTATAGTAAGTTGAGGTACCTACTGCTTTAGCTTGTCTACTGTGCAAGAGGGGATGGTATCCTGTAATATCACCTTCATAATCATCGTCATTTCACCTTCTTGCTATTTATATTTTATACTTACCTTTTTATGACAGGCGACTAAGATGTTTTAGATATTTGATTTTTGGACATGACACGGGGTGATTTTTGATAGAAGTGAATTATTTTTCTGATATTTATAAATAATATGAATTTAAAAACCACTGGCTGTTTAAATATGTGAAATGCCAAATCAACCATCCCCTGTACACTGCTCCATACAACAACTGCTTTTACATGGGACTCGGAGGACTTATGTGAGCTGGGCAACCTGAGCCTCCACATTTTGTAAAGAACCTGCGCCCCCTTGGTACCAGACGCCTCCTGCCCTAGCTACACTTACGAGATCGGATCCTGGCTATTCTTTACCGTCATAACTAAATGCGCTCCAGCCGGTCTGTTTGCTGCCGCCGGTTTCTACCAAATAGCTGTGTGGGCCATCGGTGAACCGGAACTACAAGAAGGAACTCGCTGACTACCCTTAGGGACGTAAAGCTATCTTGCCTCTTATTCTATAAGCATTTTATTACTGTTATGTATGTGTATCAGGTATTGAATGCTCTACACGATTCTTTGTAACTGGTGTAGCAGACGTGCTCAGGAGATCCTAGGGCCGTCTGTTACATTACTATCCATGACGACAAACAAAAGGTAGGTATGATGACGAAGGAGCTGGCATCGGCCTTTCACAACATTCCCAGCACGCTAAAACGCTTGTTTCAAAATACGCGTGTTAGCACTAATTGTAACTTAGTCTGAGCTTGGTGTTAATTACATAATTAACACATTTAACACCAAGGGAATATGCGTAACTACATATTTGTACATAGAAATAGTTACGCAGATTCCTCAGGGATACCTTCGGTTCACCGACGACATTTAGACCCAATGATAAAGAGGGCGACCTCTGCGTAATATGGACCAGGGATGTTATGGATATGAAATTTCGGATCTGGATATGAATAGGCACTTGTCCCACCGCCAACGGTGAGCGAGAAGCGAGTAGAGCTAGAAACTAGAAACGAGTTGGCGAGCAACGAAAAGCTAGTGTGTACAATACGTCCGTCGTATCTTGGCGAGTCTGAAGTTATCTGATTAGCTGCGCAGTAGACAATTTCGTTTCTAAAAGATTCATTGCGCAGCCAAACAACTAACTTCAGACTCGCCAAGATACGTCGGCCGTATTGTAGTTCAGATAGTTTTGTCGCTGGGCTATATACATATAAGCGAGTGTGCGAGTGCGACGGGCAATTACTCGCACAACTCGCAAATGACCGCTGGTTGATCTCTCATTAGAGAAAGAGAGATTAGAGGAAGATAGAGATTGATACACCGACAAGTAAGTGTCCAGCACTTAAATTTTGGATGGAATTCATTTAGTACTAGCAACCCGCCCCGGTTTCGGACGGGTGCAATGTAACACCAAATATCAAAACTAGAGCTTCTGGATTCCAAGTTTTAGCGATAAGTACCAAAAACGGCCGTTTTTAGCATTAATTACTAAAACTTCTAACCTAGGGTGTCAAGTATTGTTTTTTGGTGTTCTTTTTCTACATCACTTGACTAAAATGTTGTACGTACGAAATTTTACTTAATATGTTGACAGAAATAATGCTTATTTTTCTGAAGTGGCGTCACTTTCGCTGGGGGAAACGTCATAAAATATCTAAGCGTACAGATGACGGGAACCGACTTTGTTATATATGTAGACATACGTAATGAATTAGTAAAACACTTCAACACGACTTACGAATAAACTCAATGTAGATCCTGATTATAGACAGCAAAAACACTCCAATGAAAAAAATTCTCCAAAGAAAATAAACATGCTATCTTGACTTTCGTCGTTGAACAAAAACACTCATTCATTCGCCGCCATCTTGGTTAATTGGTGAATGAGTCAATTCTCTGGGGCATCCTGTAATACTTACTACCCTCTATTCCACCCCGTGCCACCAAGTAAGAAAGCGCAGAAGGAAAACGTCACACAGAGCAAGCACTTTGTTATTCGACCTTTAAAAATGTTCAATACAAGGTTAGTCAGAAAGGGGGTACTAATCCGAAAGAGTGTTAAAGTATCCATAATAATAACTTTTGTTCTACCACTTTCCCTAAAAGTCAATAGTTTAAGAGAAATAGCTGTTCAAAAATTCAGCTATGATCAGCTGTGTTTACATTTTGGGTCATATTGGTGTGGAGAAACTTGGTGTGGTGTTCCTCCAACCAAAGGGAGGATCCTCCAACCAGGCGGAGTCTTGTGCCTGGCGGGCTACTGCCCAACGGTTGATGTTGGGAGGTTGTATATATACTATCTGCGTGTTAAATCTTGATTGCGCGATGTAGGATAGTTCACATGTGACGAGATATATCTCGCGCGGTGAACCCATGTGGCGGCATCCATGCCGCCACATTGGTTCACGAATTATTAACTCTATTTTCTGAATTCGTAAATAAAGCAGATATGAAGAATTTTTGAAAAAAACTGAAATAAAAATAATTTTACATGGAAATAAAAGCATCAGTGATAGTTTAAAGTGGCCTGCGGATCAGTATCCCCTTTCTGACTAACCTTGTGTAGGAGGTAGTGGTATTTGTCACTAGTTGGGTGGCGAAGATCAGGTGGCATCATACCTGCACTCGCACAGGGGCGGATTTCCCTATAGGGCAGGTAGGCCTTGGCCTAGGGCGGCAAAATTTAGGGGGTGGCATAACTTGGTGGCTTTTTTTTTCCCTGTGAACCTATCCGCCAACTAAAACTCAATAGACTCAACTCAAATGTAAAAACTCATATAATTTATCATTGTTTTTTATTTTAATTTAATTCCTACAGGGTGATAACGAATTCGTGTAATTCCTTCAAACCGCGTGATCTACTGGTGACACAGATTAACCCAAAATGGGAATTTTTGAAAACGAACCAAAAAAAAATTCACAAAAAAATTTTGGTTTTCTATTTCTGAGTCATTTTAGAGCCTTAAGTTATCTGACTGCAAAGAGCGATATCGCATTAGTCGTGCCTGCCAGCCGTGTCGCCGTACTTTCATCAATTTATGCGTGGCATCGAAATGTTCACAAAATAAAATTACTTTTTTTTGCAAAAAAATAATCTTATTTTTTACTGAATCCTTATTAGGTGGTTTAGATACGATCGGTAACAAATCCGCATGAAAAAAAAAGATTTTTATTTTTTATTTTTAGTCAATCTAAATCCCGTGCGGGGCCAGTCTACACCAGTAGTAGATAACACCCTGTATAGTTCGTTTCATTTTTCGTGATTTACAGCGAGTAGGGGGCGCGCGGGCGGCAATATTTCATAGGCCTAGGGCAGCCAACGTATCAAATCCGCCCCTGCACTCGCATGTGAAATAGTCTAGAATATTAAGGAATAGCCCGAAAACACTGCAAAGCCAGATTGCAGGCGCTTTACTAAATCGCTGCTTTACATGAATAACCACACAATCCAAAATGTTCAAACTAGATAAGGAAAAACCGGAATCAAAAATAGCCCTATTTTTTTGCGAATAAAACTCACATTAATATCGGCAAGAATTACGAAGTGGCATCCCAAAATGTCATTTGCCATTGCTTTTGCATTTTGGCGCCATTTTTCTTCAACAATGTAATCTTAAGAGGCTCTCTAAAATAAGCTTTTTTGAATTTTGTCAGTATTCATCCAAAGCAGTGAAATGTTTGATATTAGGTGTTTATGAGCTTGCTAAAAGCACTGTTCCTCTCAGCGGATCTTCTTTAAGTTATTTATTAGGTGGTCGTGCCCCGTGCCCCGGGGGGAAGCTAATACAATCAGCACACTTTGCCGCAAAACTTCCCCCCGTTGGGGTGCGGTCGCACTATTGTACATGATAGCGACAATTTAACATGATTTTAATAATTCTCTTTTATGAAAAAGAATTCGTTTTCAGCCATTGTTACCTCTTTGACGATTTAAAAATACGATACTTTGATAATTTTTTTTGCTTTTTTTATCTAAATCCTTTGGTTATAGTTAACAAAGGATGAGAAAAGAGGTTTTTATGATCTACTAGCTTTTGCCTGCGGCTCCGCTCGCGTTAATTTAGAATTTGGCAATCAACTCTTAACACAGTACTAAAGTTTCTTTCGGGTAGAATACGGAATTTCGACGCACAAAATATCGATGCACGTTACTGCGAAAGTTTACTGTTTAGTATATTGAATCATTTGGGTTAGGTTAGGTTAGAACAGCGACCAATAACGCACGATGGCGAGCGAGCGAAGCGAGCGTGCCGCAGGCGGCCGCCGAGCACCAGATTTGTTGGTGAATCAAGCTATTAAACTTTCGCAGTAACGTGCATCGATATTCTGTGCGTCGAAATTCCGTAGTCTACTGGTTTCTTTCTATCACTACATAGTATAAAACAAAGTCGCTTCCCGCTGTCTGTCCCTATATATGCTTAGATCTTTAAAACTACGCAACGGATTTTGATGCGGTTTTTTTTGATAGAGTGAATCAAGAGGAAGGTGTTAAGCTATAAAACGTACACGTGCGACGCTGGGGGGGTCGCTAGTAATAATATAATTCAATCGTGATTCGAAAGACACGTGGCGCCACCTATTATCATAAGAACGTTATTGTTGTTTTCCTCGGGAACAGTACCTTTTTTGGGATATATGTTCGTTACTGGACACCTGACAGCGTATATGCAAAATTTCAGAATGATCAGTTCAGTGGTTTAGGCGTGAAAAGGTAACAAACAAACTTACTTTCGCATTTATAATATTAGTTACGATGGTAGTAAATAAATTGTTGTACTGGTAGAAAGGGAGATTGAGCTCAGAGTAAAATTAGCCCGTAAATAACTTGCTTTTTTAAAAGCAAACGCGTCACTAAAACGTGTCGATTCTTTTCCACATTACAAGTTCATGCCAATATAAACAGCGAAATTCTTCATTCCTTGGCTTCGTCGTAATCTTGAAAAATGACGGCGACACTGGACGATAACGTCTTTGAAATAACTATACGTTGAAATGCAATTCATGATAGTATTAGTACAGCATGTACCCTTGTCTTTAGAATAACAAAATCTCATTTGACAATCAAATTACAGTAAAACCCAACAAGTCTTAGGCCCGGACTCCACCAAAGCGGAGACGAGACGAGCGGAGCGGAGATGTGTTTTAAAAAACCAATAGAATTCCATTATTAACACATCTCGTCTCCACTCAGCTTAAGTGGATACCACTGAGCGGAGATGTATCATATTTGTATGGCGCGATGGAAGCGGAGATGTGAGCTGTTCCTCGCTGAGATTGAGCTGGGCCGCGGTACAAGGCGGAGATGTGAGCTTTACCTCGCAAGCTGACGACGGCTAGCAGCGGAGACGAGATGTGTGCGGCGTGCAGTGAGCGGTGTCACAATTCTCATGTCAACTTGTCATGTCAAATTGTATAGCGACATGACAGACGTCTACCTTTCGTGTCAGATCGCACTAAACTGTGCGGCTAGCACACATCTCCGCTACAGTCTAGCTAGTACGCATCTCCGCACAGTTTCGGTGGATACACCCTAGCTGAAAAACATCTCTTCTCGTCTCCGCTTCGGACATCTCCGCACATCTCCGCTTTGGTGGAGTTCGGGCCTTAGGCTGGACATCCACCAGAGCTGTGCGAGGAATATGTGCGGTGGACTATAACTGAGGTGTCTTTAAAATAATCTCTATCAGTGTGACCACACCGCGCGTCGACTTCGAGAACTGTCCCCAGGGCGTGTGGATTGCGAACGTCGAGGGGTGGAGGGAAGCGTGACCTTGACCGAGTCAGCTGATGTGTGCATTTAGTTCAACATCAACAGCATTAGTGGTTATACAAAGTATATTCGATGCGATGAACATTTTTTCGCTCCTTCAAAATCGTCCTAAGGCGCGTGGTTTTGAAACGAGGGGCGGAGGGAAGCGTGACCTTGACCGATCTAGCTGATGTGTACAGAGTATACAACATCAATAGTATTAGCACAGTGTACCCACTTACTACATACAGTGGGTCAACGCCCATACATTTGACAGGTCCTATGAAATGTCAAAATTGGTAACACTTGTCAAAGGGTTGTCACATAAAGTAAATTACACAAACTTTATCAAACAAACGTCCAAATTAATTAACGTTTTATAGAAACAGTGACACGCATAAAGAAAACCACGCATGCGTAATTTTGACGATTGACAAAATAATGCAAAGGTATGTAGCAGCAGTTTCGCCATCTTATCCTGGAATATTCTAACAATATTTAAAACTACAAATTTTGTCGAGGTTACAGTCGCAGTAGCTAACGCTTGCGGTGGTAGGTAGGAGTCATAAATTATTCGCAAGTCTACGATGGAGTCATAGAAAATTACTTATTATTCATGGTTATTACTTCTATGGTTTTCGTGGGTGCTGATGCCGGAAATAAAGCCTAAGTATTCCTCGATAAAAAAAGGCGGTCAAAAAAATTTACCAGTTAAATGATATTTGCCAGGTAAAACGTGGTCCCTATCTTGGTGTTTGAGAATTGATCTTGTGTTTGTAATCAGCGTCCCTGAAAATCATGGATTTGACACCCATGACGGCTAATTAGAATTTTTTTATGGCCGCCATCTTGCGTATAGATTTTGACCTCATTTTCGGCATCAGCATCCCCGAAAACCATGGAAATGACACCCATGATGGTTAAGTTGAAATTTTAATAGCCGCCATCTTGGAAATGGATTTTGACCTCATTTTCGGCATCAGCATCCCCGAAAACCATGAAAATGACACCCATGATGGTTAAATTGAAATTTTAATAGCCGCCATCTTGGAAATGGATTTTAACCTCATTTTCGGCATCAGCATCCCCGAAAACCATGGAAATGACACCCATGATGGTTAAATTGAAATTTTAATAGCCGCCATCTTGGAAATGGATTTTGACCTCATTTTCGGCATCAGCATCCCCGAAAACCATGGAAATGACACCCATGATGGTTAAATTGAAATTTTAATAGCCGCCATCTTGGAAATGGATTTTGACCTCAATTTCGGCATCAGCATCCCCGAAAACCATAGAAATGACACCCGTGACGACGAATTTGACAGTTTTGTAGCCGCCATCTTGGATTTCGATTTTGACCTCATTTTCGGCATCCGCACCCCAGAAAACCTTGGATTTGACATCCATGCCGACTAATTTACTAATTTTCATGGCCGCCATCTTAGATTTGGATTTTGACGTTATTTTCGGCATCAGTGACCCCGAAAACCGTGGAAATTACTTCCCACGAACAATCATTTGAAAATGTATGTATGCCGCCATCTTGGATTAGTAAACAGACTTTATAATAAAATTCTCGTAATAGGCGCACATACATATCAATAATAAATTAATATAATTTCTATGAACGATATCAATCTTTGAAATCAAATAGTGCGAGCCCTGGAATTTATGTCCCGAGTAGCAGTATGGCTACTCGGGACATAACCTCCGCCCCATAGTATGGTCCCATAGTAAAAGTGGTTCATATTCATGAGTACTCATCATCATCTGCCTAACCTTTTCCAATTATGTTGGGGTCGGCTTCCAGTCGAACCGGATGCAGCTGAATATCAGTATTTTACATGGAGCGACTGCCTATCAGACCTCCACAACCCAGTAACTGGGTAATACGATACTCTTGGTAAGACTGGTTGTCAGACTTTCTGGCTTCTGACCAACAGTAACGACTGTCAAAGATCTACAAATGACAGCCGGGACCAACGGCTTTACGTGCTTTCCGAAGCACGGAGGAAACTCGCTATGGTAAATGGTCACCCATCCACAGACCAACCTCGGCAAGCGTGGCTTAACCCGGAAGATCGGTCTATGCGGCTGTAATTATTTAGCCACGAGCTCCTCCTCAATAAATATACTAAATATCAAACACAAACATGGTGACTCGTTGTCATATGCACACACACATTGAACACAGATGTTGGAGGGACGTGACATGTTATCGAAGTTGATTGATACTATAATTGATGGGTAATGAGCTTTAAGCAAGACATACAATATTAACACTAGTAATTATTGTCAGCCTGGTTTACCCTCTCAGTAAAGACCTCATAATATTAATTAATCCAGGTAAACTATCTTAGCTATATCTCAGGTATTCATCAAGTTTCCTAACTCCCAGCAGCACAACATACAATGAACTACTCAAGGAAATGACGGCGTGTAATATCCGCGCGTGTCAAACATGAAGCGTAGTGGAAACAAGGAAGGTAAGTACCTAAGGGAAAACTTTTTACATTAGACGTCTTGATGCTTTGCTCTGGTTCCACTCATCTCCTAATTAAATGCGCTGTACTTTATGTTTGCTATAAGGTATTTGACTGAAAAAATCTAATTAGTCCGTCAGTTAGATTATCAAAAAATATTTGACTCGTATTTTTTCTTTCGTTACGTAAACCAAAATTAACGAAGATACGACACTTATAAAATTGGCAACACGTCACAAGCAAGTACAATTTTTACTTGCTTCTGACGTCACAAGCCCCCATTCTCGAGTTTTGATGCGTTTTATCTTTCTGAATATTCATAGATTTAACAAAAGAAAAAATACGTGTCCATTATTATATTTCAAAGCTGTAACTGGCGGACTAAATAGAATTGCAATTTATTGATGCTGTCAACATGCCTATTGACAAATCAGGAAGTCACATTGTCGAATAGAAAGGCTTTCAAATGTTCAGTCAGAAGCCTGTTATCACCATGCTTGAGAACATTTTTTCCCCTAGCTTTTAAATATGATGCAAAGCAGTGGTATTGTTTCTGGTACAATAAACTTTAAATAAAAGTAAAAATCGACATAAAAAAAACTAAAAGGAGTAAAAACAATTACCTTCTATATAAATAAAAGAAAGGTCCAGAGCATTGCACAGAGGTTCCTTTTATAATGTAGACAAGGAATAAGGAAGGATTTTTCGAAATCAACCCCTAAGGGAGTTAAGTAAATAGGGGATGAAAGTTTGTATGGAAAATCGTCACTTAACGGGTTGAAAATTTCACGCAAGCAAAGCTGCGGGCAAAAGCTAGTAATAATACAAAATTACTTCACAGTTTCAGAAGTCAGTGGCTTCAATTTGTTTCAGTGTTGAATTGCACCGACTTCTGAAATTGTTTATTAAATACGTTTTAGTGCCATAAATTACACGGCTTAAGACTTCAAATTTAAATGACGCGGTTGCGTAATCTTTCCAACAACTAGATAGTTTTTTTTAAGAATAGGTATTAATGTATACATATTTATATCATGACGGCTCCTACTTTTGCTGACGAACCACAAACCAACGTCATCTAAGAATATGTTTTATGTTTTTGTTGATGTTTTTTCAATAAGCGCCAAATCAATTTCGATAAAATTGTATTTCTGAAATACTAGTTTAGTATCTACCTGACAAAGAGAATCATCAAAATCCATTCATAATTGGCGGAATAATCTCGAAAAAAATTTATAAAAAAAAACCTTCAGTTCAATTGAGAACCTCCTTCTTCTGCAAGTCGGTTAAAAAGTACACGATTACTCTTTATCAAGGAAGTACTGAAATGATTGAAAAAGCAAAATCTTCCTAATAGGTGTTCAATTACTTTTGTTGAAGTCAACTTGACTGGAACTAATTTATTTAAGACCACAAAAATGAGTGCTTACAGGATGTGACTGTAACAAAGAAGTGGTGCATTCAGCACAATAACGATCATATCATCGATGTAGACGACTCATCAATGTAAATGACTGTATAATGTGAAGGACAGACGCGTACACGGACTGATATATTCGTCAAGTGCGTCATAATGTATTGTGTGTGTACTGACATGATTTAGAGGTGGTTGGAATGAACTGAGACCCTGGACATGACAAACACGAGACGGTTAAGTGATGAAAGGCAACACTCGAGTCAGGATGACCCAAGACCATAAAAACAACAGTAAGTCTTCCCAGTAATTGGAGAAAGAGCAATAAAATGACGCACGTGTAGGATACCAAGGTTTTTTCATTGATACTTGAGACTTGATACTACATTACTCACTGGTCTGTGGTCAGGACTACAATATTCTCTAATAACTACGAGTAACTATCCTAAATCATAGTACTGTATTTACTGAAGTTGTTAAAGATATCCTTTTTTAAAAGAGTACCCATGTAGTTTCTTGCCGGCTTTTCTCCATAGGAAACGACTAATTGGAACCGAGCACCTAAATTCGACTTTTCATAAGCGTCTGTATTGGTTTATGTGTTTTTTTTAATTTATTTGATTTGATTTCTGATTGATGTTTCGTGTTTTCTCAAGTAATTGAAAGAGTCTGCTGTGTAGTCGTGCTCTCATTAGAACTGTAGGTACGACTAATTCAACTATGAAATCTAAGCTAGTTGTTGGTTTTACAAAGAGTGGTCTTCGTTTGGCTATCGCAACCCTTGGAAACAGGCTGTCGCAGTAATTGTGTAATCATGTCGCTGCTATCAACGATAACACGCCACGCCCCTCCATTCACACTGCAAGTGAAAATGTGTGAGAAAGAATATATACAACGCGTCATTCGTTCAACGCAGATGTGTGCTGCAACTGTAGGACAAACTTAAACAAAAACATGTTACAGTCGCTCGACAGATTTGACGTCGCTAATTAACAGTAGGGTACCGTTTGGAGGTTTGTATGAATGACACACGTGCACCTTGTCGAGCGGATACTTTAATTATGTACTAGTCGAGACATGGTGAATGGTGACTCGTTGGCATATGCACACACACATTGAAGACAGATGTTGGAGGGACGTGCCGTGTTATCGTAGTTGATCTATACTGACTTTAATGTAATCTTCATGTTGAAATAAATTGAAACACTAGACAATTATTTAATTAGTATATTTGAGGAGCACACCTATGACAGAACAGAATTCTTTTTTTATTGAGAGTGAAATATTATACAAACAATACTATATTAACAAAGTAGGTATTATAAAAATTTGTTTGCATTCCAACTTATATTCCAACACTTCATAGATCAGGACTTGGTAGACGTAACAACTAAAGCTATGTAGGTTACATAAATGCGACATCAATTCCAATGCTGACCTTTGTATTAAGCAGGCGTAAAACTTTATAGTTCCTAGACGGATAGGTCGTAACTTGCGCGTACACCGCAAATACAGGTAGTAGTAGACAGTAAAGTATATGCCGTGTCCTCAATACAGACAATACTATCGACTAAACAGACCTGAACACAGAAAAGGAAGGTGTAGAAGGCTTAGTGCTAAAAAATGGCGAAACAGAACTCGTACATAAACAGAAATCGTACATAAACAACACGTTGGACGACACGTTTGGTGCAGTGGCTAAGCGATTAGCTTCTGCGCTATGGGTCGTGGGCTCGATTCCCACACGGAACAAAAATTTGTATGGCCTACAGATAGTTGTTTCGGGTCTGGGCGTTTGTTTGTGAGATTTGTGTCTGTAAACGCACCCACGATACAAGAGAAATCTTAGTGGGGCAACGTTTTTAAAAAAAAAAACAGTACTCTTACATAAATAGTTGCTCATAAGTATTAGAAGATTAAATAAAAGTAAAAGCCGACATCAAAAAAAACTAAAAGGAGTAAAATAATAACCATAGTATAAAATTAACAGTTTCAGAAGTCGGCTTCTATTTGTTTCAGTGTAGAATTGCACCGACTTCTGAAACTGTTAATTTGGTTATTATTTTACTTTTTTATTTTACATTGTTCTTACATTACTAAGTACAATGAAAATTGTCAAACCATGTATTTTTAAAAAAAAGTGTCCCTGGTGTTTCTTGCCGGCTCTTCTCTAAAGGACCTACTACTTGGAACCGAGCACCTAGTGTTGACCTTTCGAAAGCACCAGTGATCTGCTCTACTTGAAATAAAAACTATTTGACTTTGACTCCTTTTAGTTTTTTTATTAAATACGTTTAGTGTCATAAATTACACGCTTTAAGACTTCAAATTAACACTCTGCAAGTTTGCGCACGCTTTAAGAATGTTCTCTTTTCGTTCAGCGCCTGTTTTATAGCGCTTTGTATGGACTAGAGCTTCTGTACTATTTATTTTATGCCTTACGTTCACAATTCACGGTCAAGTTCCTGAATATTGTACACAGAAATACGATCCTTATAATTGGAACGTTAAGGTTCAGAATGCCACGCTGTGCTGAACCCACGGGCACCTTTTGAGAATCGATTAGGAAGAAAGTATTACGTCTGCAGGGAGTCTATAGAACATCTTCACGTAAATGCGATTTTGAACCTTTGATCAAAGGAAATAGAGCAGGAAATGGAGAACTGGTATTCGGAAAGGATCTACGCATATTATTTTGGTTATATTGTGTTTTAGGGAGTCCCTTTTTCTATTTAAGTGGGAACAGAAATGTAAACAGTATCAATTTATGTTAAGAGTTGTTCAAAGTAGATACTGTGGTGGGAATATTTGTGTATCGTTAACTGGTTAAAGTACTAGTACATTCTTATAGCTAGAATAGTATGTGTTTTAGGCTTTACAATTTACTATACGAGGAAACTGCTGTGTATCCTTCTGGCAACCTTTTGTAACAACGCCCCCAGTTTTCTGATATTGGTCTGTTGTAGACACTGACCGTGGAACCAAACCACCAATATTTGACTACTATTAAAAATGTACAACTATTTGGTATTATTTTAAAGAAAGAATAGAAAGAAAACGGTATGTCAAAAAAAACCATGAAAAAATAGAGGAGATACACGCTTTCAAAGTTTGTGGAGGGGGATTTTCTGTCCTTGTCACACGAAACGGATATTGTACAGAGTGATGTCAAGTCCCTATGAAGTTTTTGAGGTATGACGTCATTTTTAAGTAGTGCTGTCTCTGTCGCGTGAGCAATTTAAAATTGTTTATAACTTAGGCATTTTATTAAATATTTAATTGTTTTTTTCATTTTTAAATACTTTCGATATTTGTAATAAAAAAATAGTCAAATACCCTAATTAGTATTTCAGTGAGCTATGGAGAAGTGCTCAGAGTTTCTCTGCATGCGCAATTAGATTATGCGAAGTGCCGGAGTCAACTGTATCTTTGCAAATTTAACAAAATGGTCAAAGGAGCAGACGACTCCATCCCGTAGACACCGCAAAGCGGCAACTACCAGAAGGTAGTTGAAATAGATTGGATACGAAAGGCGGGGGATCAAGCGTTCTGGCGCAATTTAAGTCATGTTTTGTCCAGCAGCGACTGCATTTAATTGATTAATTAATAATCATAGCTGAGATACTGAAGCGATACTTTCCGCCTGGACAGTTGTTGACTCTATAAAGCGCAAGTCCGATCCTGCATGGAGTATTGCAGCCACCTTTGGGATGGCTCAGCAAAATACCAACTTGCCGCGCTTGACTCGGTGGAACGCAGAGCTAAGAGACTCATTGGCGACGTAAAACTGGTGGATGCCAAGCTTCACAGCTTGTCTCATCGCCGTAAGGTTGCCTGCTTGTCGGTCTTCTATAGACTGTACTTCGGTGAGTGTGCTCAAGAACTCCACAACCTCATCCCAAAGGCCCCTTCTACCATCGGACATCTAGACGCACTGCAAGTTACCATACCTAGTTGCCATTCCACCAATTCGCACTAAGCGCTTCCAAACATCCTTCATAATGCGCACGGCAAAAGAGTGGAACTCACTACCTGCGTCTATGTTCCTGAACGCTTACAACCCGAATCTTTTCAAAGTTAGAGTGAACAGGCTTCTTCTGGGTAAGCTCGCTCCATCATAGACTGTTCTATGTTAGGAGATGTGGTTTCCGCACTTGGTCCTTTAAGTGGACCATTGTACGTGGGCCATGGCGGCCATCATTCCAACCAGCCCACCTCCTTCCAGAAGCAGATTAGGGCTCTCAGTCCGCTCAGAACATTTGCGAGTGATTTCAGTGCACCAAGGGTTTTTTCTCGTATTCGGGTAACCCCAGTGCATTCCAGGAGCACGTGTGCGACCGTTTCTTCGGCCCCCATACATGCTCTGCACAGAGGGCTGTCCGTTATGCCTATCGTGTGGAAGTGTTTGTTTAGTGAGCAATATCCGGTTATCGTTCCAGTCACCATTCGCAGGCTGCTCCTGTCCAGGCGCAGCAGGCGCCTTGTCAGTCTGCCATCCATGAGTGGCATGGCCTCCTTGGATTGCCTGCAGCCTAGAGCTGAAGTCCACCAGTCCATCATAGACTGTCTCTGTCACCTTGACCACAGTCAAGAGCGAACCCATCACAAAATTAATTGATTAATTAATCATATCTGAGATGTAAAGCTGCAACATTCTGACAGTCCTATCGTCTCATATAGACACGATAAGTCGGCGCCTACTTCGAGAAACTTTTATAACTTTTGTAGTAATATAAACAGCTGTTGCGTACTTCTGTCATGCTCAGATACTATTGTAATTGAAAAACTTTGACGGAGAGAGACTTCGAGATTCAATATCTAATATTATACGCATTATCCATAATAAGTGTGCGTCCTGAGTGACGGCGCACGGGCGTATTGCGGATTGTGGAGCTTAACAGCGGTATTTTTAACTGCAAATAACCCCAACTATCGCCCTGTTTCGTTTGATCCACGATTTTTGACCCACCCTGTATAAGCAATGGTATGCAAAAGTGAGAATCTATTTGCTTAGTTTTTAGAAAAAAAAAAGTTTTTTTATCACCTTGGTTACTTCGTACTTTGGAAAAGGACATCAAGTACTATCATCCCGGAAAATTAAAAAGCTCAGGTGTCAGGACCGCGGGCACAGCTACTGACAATTAACGAAGTCAGCATTGTATGAGTGTTTTCTAGGCCAGTCGTGTTGGTAGGCTCAGCTTCACTTGAATGACCTAATGAGCGCTCATTAGCACGGGCATGAGCTGAATATCATTACAATTAGGAGTGAGGCGTATTTATCGATACAGGTTTAAAAAAAGCGGCCAAGTGCGAGTCGGACTCGCGCGTGTAGGGTTCCGTACCTTTATCTACAAAAACGCAAAAAAATCATATCTCTTGCATCGGAGCCGCCATTACTTAAATATTTGTTTTATTTTAATTTAATTATTTATTTTAAAATTGAGTATAATATGTATAACTAAATATTCACTCACGCTTGATGCCATGACCAAGGGAAATAGGGATTCATTTTTATAAACATAGATTTCAAACATGTCAAGTACTGTCAAACACAAACATGGTGACTCGTTGTCATATGCACACACACATTGAAGACAAGGTGGAGTGGCGCGCCATGTTATCGTGGTTGATCTATACTGCTTTAGCTTATACATATATCTACTGTGCTTCTACGGTAGGTTCACAAAAAGGCGAAACGTGTAGCTTTAAAAGTCCTACTTAACCGTGGTCGATGTGTCACAGTTTACCCGTCTCGTCTGGTAATAAACCGGCGGACGGCGCTGACCTAATTACTCGCTGACATCTGACTAAACAGATTACAACATATTCATCTAACGCGTAATCAAGTTAAACCGTCTGTGCGTTCATTACCTAGTTTATAATAAGGATCGGCGTCATGTAATGCAGCGTATACACTTAGCCAACGAACTGAATGAAACCGGATTCGTTCTGTACAAAGTTTGGTCAAAGAAGACTGGTCAAAATTGACCCAAAATTTTCATCACGCCCGGCACTAAAGAAATATACCTCAGTTTATGTATTATCATGAGTAAAAAATAACTGCATATTTTTTTTTTTCGATGGCTATCATGTAAGTAAACATTTCTATTTCTTTTTTGTATGGTGAGTATGGTGACGGGGCGAGCGCGGCGAGGTGAAGGGGGAAGCGCGAGGGGTAATAGCATTCCAGCGAGGTGCACAGATATTTTGACCGTGTTATATGTTAATAGAAGATAGAATAGAGGCTGCATTAATCAGTTTCATAAATAATATACACACGTGTGCAAATTCAATACATTTTCTAATGTAATAAATACATTTTTAATATTTTTCCTGACAAAATATATGTAGCAATATTACAATGACAGCCACGATTTTGGGTAATGGTGACTACCGATTATTAATATACTAAAAATATACTAAAATGTGAGATATGTTTTTTATCCGCCGGGCCTGGGTAAATTTAGTATGGGCCGTGACTAGGGTTGCCAACCGTACTATAATATATAGTATTGTACTGTATTTAGTGTCTCCGTACTATATACTGTTGAACAAATATAAAGTACGTGAAAATACTATATTTCAGTACAATAGCTCAATGTAATACTAAAATTAGTAAAATAAAAAAAACTTCCTGCAATTTTCGAACGCGTCTTTCGTTCGACAGAAGTATTGTGCGTGTGCGTATAACCGAACGCGTCCCTGTCATATTTCGCTCTTAATTGATACGTCAATGTCAAACTTGACAACATCAAACTAATGTTTATATCTAATCTTGCTTGCATTTTTCGTTTGTTTTGGATTTCGTTAATTTTATTGAGTTAGTGGAGTTAATACGGTTTTAGTAGTTTTAGTCCTGCATTAAATTAACTAGTAAAATAATGGAAAGTTGTAGGATAGCGAAAGTGTCCCACTGACACCCACTAAAAAGAGGAAAATACAAAAAGGCTCCAAAAATATAAACCTGAGTGAGAAAGAGTGTATGACTGGGTTACTAAAGATCCCGAAAACCGAAATCCCTACTAATGTACTATATTTTTTTTGAAGCGTACTATATTTTTTATGGCTTTTGAAAAAAAATACTATATTCAGACAAAAAAATGTTGGCAACCCTAGCCGTGACCCGTCTCCTTTGGCCCTTCGTGGGTCAGGGAGCCTACTCCCTAAGTCCGTCAACGAAGATAGTCAAGCATTCCCAAGCAGAGTTGACGTCAGGCAGACATGAACGAGATACTTACAATTCAACGACACATTTTAGATCTCTAAGTTATTCATTACATGTGTACTTTAACACCCTTTCGGATTAGTACCCCCTTTCTGACTAACCTTGTTGCTAAAGCAGTACCTCAACTTACTATAATCGCCTGAATTGTCACACTCACACAGACACGCACTGTATACTGAGTATAATGCACTCTTTGTCATGTACTGTATGACAGCCCTGACTGACTGTATTCCGATGATAACTTACAAGTCTTGTTGCAGTGCGTGTCTGTGTGAGTGTGACAATTCAGACGATTGTAGCTAGTTGAGGTACTACTTTAGCTCATACAGTGTGTCCGGTTACGGACTAACGATATTCTAGGTACTTATATAACAACTATTCTAGGACACAAATACACTATACACTAGGGTCCAATTCACTTCCACTTTTTTTTGTGATATTCTGTACGTGTGTACAAAAAAATCCTATCTCTCAAAGTTTTGGTCCTACTGAGATAAATATAGGCTTATTCGGGGGGCAACAATATTGTCTATCGTTTATATTACGATACACGGGTTCACATTTTCATAACTTTAAGATAGTGAATATCTCAACAAAAAAGCAAAATGGCTGCCAAATAGCGGGGAAGTGGATGGGACCCTAGTGTGTAGTGTATTTGTGTACTCGAATATTTGTTATATAAGTACCTAGAATATCGCTAGTCCATGACCGGACACATTTTATATATAATGTGGTGGTAGCGCTGGCGTTGAAATCTTGAATAGGAGTAGGGTTACCATTTAGAAATTTGAAAAGTCCTGACAAAAAGCCTGACATTTCAATAAAAGTCCGGACATTTTTGTCACAAAATGCAAACATACGAAGATTTATTGTTTGATGACGTTATGTTGATTGTTAAAGAAGATTTATATTTTGTTTATAGATGAATGAGAAGTGAATAAAGATTAGAGACTTATTTGATATTAAGTAAGGTAAGTTTTATTACTCGTATTCCATCGAAACCAAAAAATCCGGACAAATTAAACAGCCGGACAAAGTCCGGACAAAAGTCTAGAAGTCCGGACATGTCCGGACAAATCCGGACGGATGGTAACCCTAAATAGGAGGCCGGTATTTATAAATTGAAACCTCGTCGTTCCCAACTATATCGCTTGAATCTATGACAGAAAACCCAATTCCATTCCAGGATTATAAAGAACTTTTATTAAAATAACCCCAGACAGTGTCGGTTACAACAGCCACTAACATAATAAGATTTATATCAGTTAGCGCGACCTAAATTATAAGCGTAAACTTTTATATCAACGTCGTGTTGCAACGCTCGCGTCAGATCAAACGGATCGCTGCAGCATCCATCTTGTTTCATATCATAACTGTTTGTATTACTTCCGTGTTCAACTCGGGATGAGCTGATGAAAAACTATATTGGTATGGCATTAGAAATGGTTTTATTTTAATAGTAATCAATCTGCCTAGGCTTTTCCCAACTATGTTGGGGTCGGCTTCCAGTCGTACCGGATGCAGCTGAATATCAGTATTTTACATGGAGCGACTGCCTATCAGACCTCCACAACCCAGTAACTGGGTAATACGATACTCTTGGTAAGACTGGTTGTCAGACTTTCTGGCTTCTGACCAACAGTAACGACTGTCAAAGATCTACAAATGACAGCCGGGACCAACGGCTTTACGTGCTTTCCGAAGCACGGAGGAAACTCGCTATGGTAAATGGTCACCCATCCACAGACCAACCTCGGCAAGCGTGGCTTAACCCGGAAGATCGGTCTATGCGGCTGTAATTATTTAGCCACGAGCTCCTCCTTTTACTTTAATAGTAATTGGGAAGAAAAATAAGAACAGATTATTTGACGACACGTTTGGTGCAGTGGTCAAGCTTGGCTTCTGCGCTACGGGTCGTAGGTTCGATTCCCACGCGGAACAAACATTTGTATGGCCTACAGATGGTTGTTTCGGGTCTAGGCGTTTGTGTTGTGAGCTGTGTCTGTAAACGCACCCACGATACAAGAGAAATAGCAGTGCGGGGCAATTTTGTAAAAAAATATGTAATTGGTAAGGAAAATAAGAACAGATTATCCTAATCCTAACTTTAATATTATAAATGCGAAAGTAAGTTTGTTTGTTTGTTACCTTTTCACGCCCAAGCCATTGAACCGATCATTCTGAAATTTTGCATATACGTTGTCAGTTGTACAGAAACGGTCATAAAACAATAATAACGTTCATAGATGGCGCCACGTGTCTTTCGAATCACGATTGAATTATATTATTATGGAAACTTTAGTAGTGTGTTAAGAGTTTTTTCGCGTCCTAGCGGTCGAGGAGTCAACATATCCTGAGGATGCCCCGTGCAGGGGCGAAACACGTGTCGTGTATTGGTTTAGTTGCATGTTGCATTATTTTCTCACTCTTTCTGCATGTGCATATACTTGTGGGCGGGAGGGTGGTGCTGCATACTGCATCCAAACTAGCGATCTTGTTCAGCGGAATTAAAGCTAGATATTGTATTTGCATATTTGTATGTCGTCGATTTCCGCAAAATAACGCCTGATTCCATCATTTCTTTTTTTTTGAGTTTAATTAACGCGAGTTAGTTTTTTGAGTTTAATGTCGTGGTGGCCCGGAGGTTACAGACCCGCTTGTTAAGCACCGGGTTGTGGGTTCAAACCCAGGCAAGTACCAATGTGACTTTTTCAATGTCATATGTACTTTCTTAGTTAATCTAAGACACCACTGACATACGGTGAAGGAAAACATGGTGAGGAAACCTGGACTTAATGTTCTGAAATCGCCAACCCGCAGTGAGCAAGCGTGGTGATCAATGCTCGTTCCTTCTCTGTATGAGAAGAGGCCTTTGCCCAGCAGTGGGACAGTTACAGGCTAATATTTAATTAACGTGAGCGAAGCCGCGGGCTAAAAGCTAGTATTTATTAAGAGTAATAAGTTATATTAATTATTAATTGAAACGAGAGTGGGAAGCTAGATGATGCAAATCACTTTCGCCTCGAGGCATTGGTCGGCATTGACGACCTAAATACACATACACAAATCAATATTCACTTCTGTTAGCGCCTTTATAAAAGATTTGAAAGTCGGACTAGTATTTTTGGTTTGCTTTCTGATCATCCAATAATCGGTTGAAATGACCTTCCGATAAATTGCTGCAGTTTTTAACCGATTGCAAAAAGGAGGACGTTCTCAATTCGGTTAAGTATATTAATATGTCGGAGACGGTCATTAGTATGGACGTTAAACGAGACAACACGAATACCGAGAGATGGCGCCACCGTCGCGATGACGTCACGCGACTAACTTCGTGTTTAACGGAGCCTAGCTGAGGGTGGGGCGCTGAAACGACGGGACACTTACTTTTCAGCCGTCGAGGAGATCAGATCCCAAATGTTTAATCACATAAAATTAAATATAGCAAAAAAAAAAACTTATTTTTTTACTGATTCCATATTAGGTGGTTTAGATACGATCACTTACCATTACCGCATGAAAAAAAGTTTATTTTTATTTTAATCTGGCTAATTTCCGTGCGGGGAAAATCTACACATATATCGTAGTCTGAACTGCCCTATATAGTAATTTGAGCTTCCAACATCTTCAGATAGTCGGATCAGAGAAGCATATTGTAAATATAAGTCGGGCTTCAATCTGTTAGTTTTAATAGCGCTTACCGCCAATAATATAATAAAACAATACGATATAGCATCGAGTCATAAAAGAATGACCCGGAATACATTACACATGAGCCGAGGTTACGAAAGGTGAAGGTGCGCGTGCGCAACACGAACTTATAATGCACTATTGCAATAACCACTTACTTAACGGGCGGTCTTACGTTTAATTCTTAACGACTCAAATAATCTTAAAAACGTAATCCGTAAAACTATTGAGCTACTAATAATGGTTTAAAAATGTATTATACTGGGTGTAAACGAAATCGTATAAATCCTACGTGATCTAACTGGTGTAGATAGACCCCGCTCGGGAATTGACTTGATTAAAAATAAACTTTTTTCATGCGGTTATGGTACTAATATGATCTCATCTAAACCACCCAATAAGGATTCAGGAAAAATTAGTTTTTTTTTTCTTTTTCTGAACAACAAAATTTTATTTGAGTGGACATTTCGATGCCTCGCATAGAGGAATGAAAGCACGGGACGGCTAGCGGGTACGACTAATGCAACATCGCTCTTTGTAGTCAGTTAATTCGGGGCTCTAAAATGACTCAGAAATAGAAAACCGCGTTTTTTTTTAGATCATTTTCACATAAATCCATTTTATTGTTAATCAGTGTCACCAGTAGATCACGTGGTTTGAAGAAATTAGACGAATTCGTTAACACTTTGTATATTAAAGAATCTCGCTGACCTAATTAATTACAAGGCTCGCATCCTCTTGTCCGTTACTACTCGTACATCTTCTGGAGATCTATTGTGTCTATAATTAGTGCTTGAACTGTTAATTTAAAAAGTCAGTTGATCACGAGTTTATGTAAATTTTGGAAATTCGAGTAAATACGCGTGTATTGTTTTGATATATGATTGCCAAACAAATCACGAGTGTAAGGCCCGGACTCCACCAAAGCGGAGACGAGACGAGCGGAGCGGAGATGTGTTTTAAAAAACCAATAGAATTTCGTTATTCACACATCTCGTCTCCACTCAGCTTAAGTGGATACCACTGAGCGGAGATGTATCATATTTGTATGACGCGATGGAAGCGGAGATGTGAGCTGTTCCTCGCTGAGATTGAGCTGGGCCGCGGTACAAAGCGGAGATGTGAGCTAATGAGCTTTGCCTCGCAAGCTGACGATGGCGCGCAGCGGAGACGAGATGTGTGCGGCGTGCAGTGACTGGTGTCTCAAACCTTTCGTGTCAGATCGCACTAAACTGTGCGTTCACATCAAACGCTCGCCACACGTAGCTCAGTTCCGCTCTAGTCAGCGCACATCTTCACCCTATCCAGCACACATCATCGCTAGTCTAGCCAGTGCGCATCTCCGCACAGTTTCGATGGATACACCCTAGCTGAAAAACATCTCTCGTCGTCTCCGCTTCGGACATCTCCGCACATCTCCGCTTTGGTGGAGTCCGGGCCTTAGGGTGCCTTTCCACCAGAGATGTGCTATGCAGCTATGCTGCGAGAATGTAAAAGCTAAGCTACGAAACTATGTGACCGTTTTCACTGATGCTAAGCTATGTAGCGGAGCGAGTATGTGCTCGGTGACAAACGCGCGCCTACTGTAGGTACACTGCTCTACACATAGTTACATCACTCGCGACTAGAGTTAATGAGGATTCCTCTTCCTCATCCTCATAATGCGAAGTTCCTCATTATTTGCGATTCCTCATCCTCTTCTACATCCCCAAAATCAGGCATAAAATATTCCTCTTCCACATCCTCATTCATTAAGAGGAATTTATGAGGAAACACTTCCGTTGATGTATTCAATATATATAAATAAAAGTAATCTCCGTCTTTTGCTCGCTGCATTAGATAGTTACAGTGAAAAGAGGATAAAAACATGAATTAGGTACTTTCGCGATCAGGCATTCCTCTTCCTCATCCTCCTCCTCGTATCCTCATCCTCATCCACTTCCTCAAAACGTGTTTCTAATAGTTCCTTATCCACATCCTCTTCCTCATAACCACTTCCTCATCAACCCTACTCGCGACCACCCATAGCACGCATCATTCCATATAAAAAACGTAGCTTAGTTGAATCAGTGTCTACCAGTGCTATGTTATGTGGACCAATGAATATGATTGGTGGATATCAAACGAATCCATTGCACGTTGCATAGCACATCTCCGGTGGAAAAACAGCCTAGGCGCGATTCCATTAGGCAAGTCTTGCATGCAAGTATGACGTCACATGTGCGTACAAGTTGCTTACATTGGAAACATGTTTTCGAGAGTGAGCAAATTGCATGCAGGTTTTACTTGCATACAAGTGGAGATGTTCAACGATTGAGTTGGACATCATGGGTGTCAAGTTGTCAACCACTCGTTCGCAATTCGAAGTGCAATTATCATTTGCGCGTTCAATTTGCACGTTACTTGAATAAATTAAAAAAGTAAAAACCGACTTCAAAAAAAACTAAACGGAGTAAATAAATTATCATTTAATAAAACTACCAGTTTCAGAAGTCGGTGCATTCAATTTGTTTCAGCGTAGAACACCGACTTCTGAAACTGGTAGTTTTATTAAATGATAATTATTTTACTAGGTTTTTTTTTTTTTTAAGTCGGTTTTACTTTTTTATTTATTTTTTATTTTATACTTTTTAGTGCCACAAATTACAATTACAATAGTGTACAAATTCTCGGACCAGCACAACTAGAACGTCGTCTAGGTACATACGATTTGTGTTTTTTTTTTTTGTTTTTGTTGATTTTTTTAAAAAGTGCTGAATCAATTTCAATAAAAATATGGCCTTTGAAGTATGGCCTACCAAACAAAAAAATAATCATAAAAATCCATTCATAATTGGCGAAGATACCGCGTAACAAAAAACAAAAAAAAACATTCAGACGAATTGAGAACCTCCTTCTTTTTGAAAAGTTAATGTACAAGTTCAAACTACCTCATACAAGTTGTAGCTTGTATGCAGGTTTGTTCAAGTTGTATGCAATTTGCAACTTGCATACAAGTAACGGTTCCCTATCCATTTGCATAAAATTTTAAGACCTAATATAACTTGGCATAATTTTGTTTGGCATAATTATATTTTCGCATAATATAATTACACATAACAGCTTACGCATAATTTTTTTAAGCATAATTTCTCTAACCATAATAATGATTAAGCATAAAGTTCTAAAGCATAACTTTTTTAAGCATAATATCGTAAAGCATAAATTTATTTACGCATAATGATATTAAAACATATTTTTATAAGTATAACAATGAAATAATTTCCGGAGCAAATTTCAAAAGAACAACGTACAAATCAACAAAGTTTAAAATAACGATGGTCATTTGATCAAAAATTCAGCTGATCAAAGTCTGGAATATCAATGTTTAAATTATTTATTACACTATTGACCAAATCGTTTAAAGGTCAAAATGGATTACTGGATAAATTGTTTTTATACACCTTCAAGGCCTCTTCATGAGACGATTATTCGTCACCTACTTTCATTTTCACAATAAAAACTTAAGGGGATGTTTGTAAGGTTGAGGCTCCAAAGCAGAGTCGACGGAGCCCCGCCGCGCGGGGCTCCTATTTCTGTCTGCAGGGTTTAAAGTAACCTAACACGAAGGGGATGACGGGGGCTTCGTTCGCTCGCTTCGCTCGCTCACTCTAGCCCCCATCATCCCCTTCGAACCTAACCTATCCGTGTCGGGGTGCGCCTGCGACTAGATTATTAGACAATGGTAAAAACATTTCTGATTGTTTGAGGCCTAGGGTTGCTCTGAACCGCTGAATAAAACACCTGAATGACTTGTAAACTATATTGACGAACTAAACTGTTTTCACATTGAATTTAATTATAAAAAATTATATAAAAATGTACTACGCCATGTTTCACACGTTATTGTTTTTTTCCCATTTTTTGACACACATCACTCGTCATTTTAAATTATAAGAATAGAGCACTATAACCTCTGTTGACCACAAATAATCTCAAAGGAGGCGTGAACATACCGCCCACCAAGGACATTATTGACGTAAGGGCTCTTTCAATTTAGCGGTTTGCTGTCGTCCTGCTGCGGTGCGGCAGCGGCGCGTTAGTCGCACTGCACACGGACGATCGTTTTTTGTCATACAAAGCGCGCGGTGCGGCAACAGCGCGGCGCCGGCACCGCGAACGCTCGGCAACAGGACGGCAACTTCGAAAACACCACGTGTTCATTTCGCTGTTGAATAGTGCGGTGAATAGACGACAGAGCTAATTTCATAAAATTTTCATTACTTGTTTGCTTTTATCACCTCTCTCAAACACAAGCAAGCTGTGTTTATTATGGAACACAATAAAAATGTATTTTTAAATTACTTATTAAATTCATATTATTTTCTGAGCCCATTGATTACATTTTTCAAAACTGCATCTTTTCATTAACCATTCTTAAAAATATGTTCTGTTCGAGAGAGGTGATAAAATGTGATAGCCCTCTTAATATTATCCTTTTTACTAAAAGTTTGTAAAAAAAAATAACCAATGAAAATAATTGTAGAAATAAATAATATCACAAATATGTTGTTTACTTTACTCACCTCAATGTTATCAGCAGTCTTTCTTCAGCTGATATAGTATGTTTGAAAACAGTTTCTTGCCGCTGAATTTATTCAAGTAATTCGTAGAAACATTCTCTAGACATTCTTAGATAATTAAAAAATTTGCTTGGATCTTGTTTTAACCTAGGATAAAGATTATGGAAATCACCAGAATTACATGTAATGAAAACATTGGTGCTGCTCTTTTACGGGGGCGTCGTTTTTGTTTTTGTTTAATTTTCAACAAGAGCACTAACAGTAATGTTTCTTCGTCAGAGTCCATGGCTTGACTGATGTCACATCACTAGCATACAAACGCACGGCAGTCAAATACGCTTTCAATTTAGGCGTTTGGTGTCGGACGGCTACCGTACTGCAGCGGTCCGGCAGCGGGTTATAACCAGCGGCACGGTAAACGTGCGGCAGCGGTCCGACACGAAACGTCTAAATTGAAAGCGCCCTAACTGTCCTTAATAACAACATCATTATAAAACTCCCAAGATTCTGCTCTAGAATAGTGTCATTAAGTGGCACTAACAATCATAGGAACAAAAAACAGCCTTATAAACCTGAATAAATTAACCCTCAATCAGAACTTATGAACTAGACCTGAATAAATTAACCCTCAATCAGAACTTATGAACTAGACCTGAATAAATCATTCCTCAATCAGAACTTATGAACTAGATCTGAATACATTAACCCCCAATCAGAACTTATGAACTAGACCTGAATACATTAACCCTCAATCAGAACTTATGAACTAGACCTGAATACATTAACTCTCAATCAGAACTTATGAACTAGACCTGAATACATTAACCCTCAATCGGAACTTATGAACTAAATAACAGTTGCATTATATTAAACCAACTAATCATAAACAAAACTTAACAGTAGGTAATTAAACGATAAACCTAGTATAAAGGTTTAAATATACGTACCTACTATATGCCTAACTCAACAGTTTAGCAACGATTGTATAAAATATGACAATTGACAACTATCGTTAACCTGAACTTCATAACTAACAACAATTATAAACCCTTGACTCAATGATGCAATAGGCAGACCTCAGATCATCAATGGAGGATCACCGTGTAACGTTCTACTGTGAGCATCTGCAATCAATAATTTTGAAAAATGCCCGTGGCGGGGCAAGATTATTGGATGTTTTTCCAACTCTGACAGAGACGCTTCTTGTAATCTGCCGACTCGCATTATGTCGTCCTTGTCTATAAAAGGATTTAAGGATCTAAGTTTGCTTGATTTGATCTTTTCAGACTTCTTCTCTTTTATTTGTGTATATTCCTGCAGAAAATCCTTTCTTTGACACTGTCTAATACAACATCCTAATGCTTCGTCTAATTCCGTCTTTCGTAGTTACTTTAGTCTATCCTTAATGTTCTTGCAAAGGTAACATACAATTCTTCTGCACCAAGCTACAAGTCTCAACATTCTTCCTAAAGAACTATATTTTGTCCATGGTGATTCTTCTTGTGTTACAGCAACATGAGATTTAATAGACTCTTTTATATGGATATCTACATTTATTGGTCGACTATAATAGTTAATATGAATCTCATGTAAATACCGTGGTCCATTAAACCAAAGTTAATTTTCGGACAATAAGGCTGGCGGGACTCCTCTTGACGCACAGTCTGCGGGATCATCTTTGGTTGATACGTGTGCCCACTGAACTGCATCAAGCGTAGTTAAATCTCCGCGACTCTGTTTCCCACAAAGTCTTCCACCGACTAGGGTGACTATTTAACCATGCAAGCACCACTGTCGAATCTGTTTAGGCATGTACCTTTTCCTTTGTAATATTCATTGCCTTAGCCGCGTCAGCTAACAATCGTGCTAATATTAATGCCGCGCAAAGTTCCAGGCGAGGAATACTGACTGTCCTTATTGGCGCGACCCTTGTTTTGGCTACTAGAAGGGAAACATGAATATTACCTGAACTATCTATGTATCGAGTATACACGCTGCTGCATATGCCGCCCTTGACGCATCGCTGAAACCATGCAATTCAACTAGAGAACTATCATATCTGGACGTTCCTAACCATCTAGGAACACGCACTTTGGATAGCTGCAGCAGCTCCCCACGGTGAGTATCCCGTTCTTTCTTTAATAAATCTGGTACATCGTTGCGTTTAGTTACCTTTCCAGATGTTGAGGGGGGTTGCACGATGTACTTGAACTCGTCTGCACTGCAGCACCAGTAAAGTCCTAATATTTTAGTACTCTTAAATATTTCTTTTTCTTCCTTATCTTCACCCAACTACTTTTTTGTCAAATCCTTATTCCCTTTCTCATGGCATTCTATTTCCTTCAATAATTCCTTACTGTTGCTGTTCCATTTCTGTAATTCGAATGCAGCTTTCCCTTATAATTCCTTCATTTCCATGTACAAATTCTTTCTTTCTTCTATTGTTGAACATCCTGTCATCAAGTCATCCACATAAAACTAGTTGGTACCTTTTCAGATGCTGTTGGAAACTCCATGCTATAATCCAACGCGACTTGATGCATGGCCTTAACCGCCAAGTACGGAGCTGAAGCTGTACCAAAAGTTGCTTTTAACAACTCGTAATCTCGCACATTTTCATCTAGCCTTACTACGTAACGACCATCTGCTGCTCTTGTGGTAGTAGATGTAAATAACTCTTCACACCTTTGCTCTTGTTCTGTAAGTATTCTTTCAGCCTGTGGCAATTGATCTTCTATTTCCCAGAACCTTTTAAGCGTATCATTTTGATCAATTTGAGTTGCATTGCCGTGAACTTATTTGTGCTGCTATTACCCTTTTCCAGATAGGCCACTCCAGACAGAATCCAGCCTAGGCTGGTACGCTGTGCTACTAAAGACCCAGATGGAGCCTTCCTCCACCATCTCTCAATACCTGACTGTACACTTCAGCACCCAATCAGATATCTATCTTGTTAGGCCTACTGAATTGTGGATCTGCTAATACTAGATGTTCCAAATCTGTCCATTTGATTGGGTTCAGTTGCCGTTCTGGAGATACGACGTAACGACTCAAAACGTAAGCTTGAACTTCTATTTGAAAAATGGACTCCGTGAAAGATTGTAGTACCAACGTAACCGTGTAGTTGGCTACAATCGTTCTATATTTACCAAGACTAGAGGTAATACCTCTCGTCGGACTCTTCTTCAATTGTAAGAACTGCACTGTAGGTTCTGTAACAAAAGAAGGTTGTGAGCCTTGATCTGGTAATGCCCTAATTACTTGGAAATCTCGTGCCGCCGTTTGAGCTTTCACTAGAGCCGACGCTAGAAAACCCTGACTTGAACTAGCTATTTTCCTTGTTGATATACAGGATACCAGTGGCACACTGTCAACTGCTTTAGTCTCTTCAGTGGATGTACTCTGGTTCCTATCTTGATCTTTCTGGAAACTCGAACTATTGCCGCCTGTATATAGCAGCGTATGTTGTCTTTTACGACATACACGACAAGTTGTGGTGACCCTGCATTGACTCACCATATGATTCCCCCCAAGACAATAAAAACATATTTTATTATTTTGCACGAACTGACATCTCTGTTCAATATCTAACTTAGAAAAATAAATTTTAATACTAAATTAAAATTACGAATTTTGTTTGACAATCTTTCAATCTGACATAGACATTGTAAATGTTTCTTCAGTTTTGTCAGAAATGTCAGAATTAAATGTAATTTTAATAAAGACTCCATGTATAATAAAAAACTAAAATTTTGAAGTTAAAGAATTCCTGATATTTTTCAAAGTGATTGGATACAAATTAAACTTTATAAAAAGTATATGTATATATAAACAATATAAAAAATAATATAATATTATAACAAAAAGATGTATGAAAAATAGGAAATAGGTTTCCCATAGTACTAATAGTTTTTCTTGAATTATCCGAATGAATTTAAAGTTCAACATCGCACAATATTCTAAGTCTTGATCACCTGAGTTCCTTGACCTTGAACTCCTTGAACTCCCCGAACTCCCCGAACTCCCTGAACTCCTTGAACTCCCTGAACTCCCCGAACTTCCCGAACTCCCCGAACTCCCTGAACTCCCTGAACTCCCCGAACTCCCTGAACTCCCCGAACTCCCTGAACTCCCCGAACTCCTTGAACTCCTTGAACTCCCTGAACTCCCTGAACTCCCTGAACTCCCCGAACTCCCTGAACTCCCCGAACTCCCTGAACTCCCCGAACTCCCTGAACTGCCCGAACTCCTTGAACTCCCCGAACTCCCGAACTCCCTGAACTCCCTGAACTCCCCGAACTCCCAGAACTTCCCGAACTCCCTGAACTCCTTGAACTCCCTGAACTCCCCGAACTCCCTGAACTCCCCGAACTCCCGAACTCACCGAACTCCCTGAACTCCTTGAACTCCCCGAACTCCCTGAACTCCCCGAACTCCCCGAACTTCCCGAACTCCCTGAACTCCTTGAACTCCCTGAACTCCCCGAACTCCCTGAACTCCCCGAACTCCCTGAACTCCCTGAACTCCCCGAACTCCCTAAACTCCCTGAACTCCCTGAACTCCCTGAACTCCCCGAACTCCCCGAACTCCCCGAACTCCCCGAACTGCCCGAACTCCCCGAACTGCCCGAACTCCCTGAACTCCTTGAACTCCCTGAACTCCCCGAACTCCCCGAACTGACCGAACTCCTTGAACTCTTTGAACTCTTTGAACTCTTTGAACTCCTTGAACTCTTTGAACAATTTGAACTCTTTGAACTCTTTGAACTTCTTGAACTCTTTGAACTCTTTGAACTCCTTGAACTCTTTGAACCTTTTGAACTCTTTGAACTCTTTGAACTCTTTGAACTCCTTGAACTCTTTGAACTCTTTGAACTCTTTGAACTCTTTGAACTCTTTGAACTCTTTGAACTCTTTGAATTCTTTGAACACTTTGAACTCTTTGAACTCCTTGAACTCCTTGAACTCCTTGAACTCTTTGAACTCTTTGAACTCCTTGAACTCTTTGAACTCTTTGAACTCCGCTTCCGCTCACGAATCCACTTCAGGTCACCCCCGCTGGATCCGCTGACCGAGTGCCCTCGGCCTCCTCTGATCTATCTCCACTCTGGGTGCCTCACCAGCACCTAGGCGCCATCAGTGGCAATCCGGCTCTGTAGGACCATATGTTTGAGGCCTAGGGTTGCTCTGAACCGCTGAATAAAACACCTGAATGACTTGTAAACTATATTGACGAACTAAACTGTTTTCACATTGAATTTAATTATAAAAAATTATATAAAAATGTACTACGCCATGTTTCACACGTTATTGTTTTTTTCCCATTTTTTGACACACATCACTCGTCATTTTAAATTATAAGAATAGAGCACTATAACCTTTGTTGACCACAAATAATCTCAAA
The DNA here is from genome assembly GCA_905220435.1 of Amphipyra tragopoginis. Lineage (NCBI taxonomy): Eukaryota > Metazoa > Arthropoda > Insecta > Lepidoptera > Noctuidae > Amphipyra > Amphipyra tragopoginis. Next base: position 116,626 of record HG992021.1, on the reverse strand, counting down.
GGAGGCGTGAACACTGATTATAATAACTAACGTTATGCTAATAGTCATTAGGCCTACTAACGTTATGCGAATCAAATTTATGCCAAAACAAATTAGTCTTTAAGATGATTATGCCAACATAAAATGTATGCCTAAAAAAATTATGCCGAAGTATTATTATGCCAAAACAAATTGTGCCAAAATCGTTATGCCGAAGTATATTAGGACAAAGAACATTATGCGAAAAGAAGGGATCCCACAAGTAACTTGCCTAATGGAATTGCGCCTTTATGCTCATATTTCATCACGCTTTTAAACAGTGATTCAGTATTTAAAGGTAAATGATTGAATAACACTAGAAAGCAATTCCAATACTTTTGTGTCGCACAAATAGTGCGCAACAAAGCTCTCGTAGTGACGTCAGTTCCCTCCTCCCGCCGCCCCCTCGCCCCGGCTACTTTATAGCCTGGTGACAAAGGGCGGACAGGTACTAAGCACATAACCTATATTGTTTAAATCTGGAGCTTAGCATTTAGGCATTCCGAAACTCTTGAATGTCACCGTGTCGGTTTAATATAGTAGAAACTAGTTCAAAAGTATTTGTTTGCACTTGTGAGGTTGTGGTTTTATTCTAGTAACTATCGATAGATGAATCTATATGTATTTATATGTATAAAAGGAGAAGCTGACTGACTGACTGATCTATCAACGCACCAGTGGCGAAGGCTCCATACAACTCGATTCCTATCGGCTTCCCATTCGAAACGAGTAATTACTGGAATTCACGCATCACACTTGAGCAAGGTAAGCATTTTTTGGTCCGGCTTCCCTTTTAAGAAAATTCACCCTACGCCACTGCAACGCACAGCCTAAACCGCTGGGGTTGAAACTTGAAATTTTGACAATAGGTTCCTTTTGTATCGTAGGCATCCACTAAGAAGGGATTTTTCGAAATTCAACCCCTAAAGGGGTGAAATAGGGGATTTAAGTTTGTATGTAAGTTCGTCATTTTTGAAGTAAGACGCATGAAATTAAATATTAAGGTTTCTGGTTAGAAATAAAGCTAAACGTGTTTGAGCGTTTTTGAAAATTCAACCCCTTAGGGGGTGAAATAAGTGTTGAAACTCTGTTTGAGAAATCTGTTACTTTTGAAGTAAAAAGCATGGAATTAAAAATGTAGGCCCTTGGTGAGAAATAAATATACACGCATTTGAGGGTTTTTGGAAACTCTACCCGTAAGTGGTAGGGGAATGAAAGATTTTTTGATTTTTGAGCTGCACCTAACAAGGGGCTTCACGAGGGCTCAAAATTTCACGCAAGCGGAGCTGCGGGCAAAAGCTAGTAGCTACATAATATTGCGAATGAGACTTTGTGTCGCTTCTAAAGATCAACTACGTTAAAATGGCACGCCCCTCCATTGATACTGCAAGTATGTACTTAAAGGGTGATTCATTTAGAGGTACTTTTTTCAAATCTAAAAAAAATAATGAAATAACAAATTTATCGGGTTATCTTTATTATCATACAAAAGAGCCATTCTTGACGTTTATTTTTTAACGATTATTTCTTTCAAATGTTGTCCGTAACTGCGGTTAACATGGTCGATTCAGATTTAGAATACTTTAGATATTAATTAATTATTCTCCCTTTTACTATCATTACAGTTTATCGTTTTACGATCGGTGAACGCAACAGACACTCAATTCAAATACTTCCCCCGTCTTCGCAAGAATAGGAAAGCTGTAAAAGTAGTGACGTCAGCTACCCCTAGACTTCGTATTTAACGATGTGGCGACAGTCTGACAGGTACCTACAAAGTACAGAACTTCTGGAGCTTTTATTCAGGAACTCATGGTATCTCGTCAGAGCGGTTGCGCACTGCATCCAATCCGGATCCGTGAAAATACGGATATAAAAACTCGGACCGAATTCGGATATTGCTTTTCGCACTGCATCCGTTCCGAATTCGTGAAAATGCGGATCAAGAGTCTAAAAATATCCAGATCCAAGCAATTCAGGGTCCCATCTTTGGCATATGTCCGATTTGAATCCGAGGTAATGCGAAAGCGTTCATACAAACGGTACTACGGCTACTTCGGGTCCGTCAATATTTCTTCCGAATTGTAGACTCACGGATGACAGAGAGAAATCGGATAGCGGAAGTCGGATCTAGTGCATAAACTACCATACAAATACTTCTATGACTACTTCGGAACGTATTTTCACGGATTCGGATCGGATGCAGTGCGTAACCGCTGTTAGTATCAGTGATTGTAAACTGTTACACTGCATTTGAATAGAACTGATAATAAAAATCAGAACCCGACTGCATAAAAAGCGGACTAAAAGATGGAAACAAGATGACAAGACAACGTAAAGTAAGTATACGTAGGTTTTCAAAAAATCATGCTATCAAATCATAACATGCATTCGGAGGCTACCTACGAATTATGTAATTCGAAACCAGACTGGCCAAAAACATACGTAGGCTCCGACTGCTGATAAATCTGTCTGATACCATACCATCACTCGATTTAGTCGGCAATTTAGGTGCTACTCAACTTTCAGGTTGTGTAATTCTTAAACGGAGCTTATGGCTGTAAAATGGTCAAGGAAACATCGTATTGATTTTAAAAGACCTATTCAGTGATACCCCACAAAATATAGTAGGTGATTGTTTTTTTGTCTCTACTACCATTTCGTATTTTACGGCCGCCATTTTGATTTAATAAAAACAAAACCTAGCCTATAACCATCGCACGGTTTAGATGAATCGATAGACACCTCAAACATTAAAATCAGGACGTTGGGATGCTTCGAGGGTATAAACTAGTTTGAACTGAATACTTATATTAGGAATTCGTATTATAAGTATTCAGTTCAAAATTGACAACTCTTTTTATTTATTTTTTTGCTGTACCTATTTCGATGCTTTTCTTTTTAACCCAAAGGTTGACTGGTAGAGAATGCCTTATGGCATTAAGTCCGCCTTATGTACCACCATAGTGCATAGAAGTATAAGTAAATAAATAAATAAAAAATATAAAGAATCCCACATACATAGATACGCGTGAAAAACATAACCCTGTCTTTGCTGTCGCGCAGTCGGGTAAAAAGGGTTCTTGTGAACAAAACTTTCAATCATAGTCCAGTCATATGGAATTTTGCCCTCCCAACTTTTTCGCGTAAATAGATCAGTTCAGTTCATAAGTTTTTTGACTAACATGATACACTACATAAAGGCAATTAATAATACAATGAATCTTCTAGGTGTAGGTTGAAAAAAAAACGTCTTCAGAATTCAAACTTCAAAACTCATTTATTCAAAATAGACTAGAATTACTTAGTTCTTCTTGAACGTCATTAGGTATGTGGCGGCATCTATCTCGCCACATGCGAACTATCCTACATCGCGCAATCAAGATTTAACACGCAGACAGTATATACATATATAATGTGAACGTATCTCTTTAAGGAAATAAAACATGTGTTTCTCTGCTACGAAAGAAACGACATTTAATGTCCTTTCCTCTCTTTAACAATCTATTTTATAATATTGTTCGCACTTACAGTATAAATTCAAACATCAAATCTCCTCTTTAAAAATTTTCTTTCTTGACAGTTGAGCTGTCACGCAGAGCGCGTCAAATTAATTTAATTAAAGAAAAAGTATTTATTTCTTTACACATATACAACCTTCCAACATCAACCGTTGGGCAGTAGCCCGCCAGGCACAAATCTCCGCCTGGTTGGAGGATCCTCCCTTTGGTTGGAGGAACACCACACCTACTTTCTCCACAGGTACATAAAAGACAGCTCCCAAAAACGCCCTCCCTTCACCGCTTCCTAGTATTTTTGCTGTGAAGAAGAAATCCTCAAATTGTAGCTGTGACTAGTATTTACTGGACCATAGTGGATTGACGAGACACTCAAATCAAATACTTCCCCCTACCCTCGTAAAAATAGTGAGGTATAAAACTAGTGTCTGCCGCCTCATCCCCCACCTTCGTGTTTTTACGATGTGGCGACAGTCAGGCGGACAGGTACGGAGTCTTTGCTATGTCCGGATTCCACAAGTTCAGTCTTTAGCACTGTTTTGACCCTAAATTCTTTTTATTTTAGCGCTTTCTCTGGCTTTGCAATGTCGGCTTTGACCAAAGGAACGAGAGTTTACGCGCTCGACCTTCATTCTCAATTATCCTGAGTGTAATTAGTTTCTGGTGCTGAATCACAATGTTTTTTCAAAGCGCTACGGCGAGTCATCATGTTTGTGTTTGAGTATATCTATTGCTCGACTGGTCCATAATTGAAGTGACCGCTCGACAAGACGCACGTGTGTCATTCATACAAACCTCTAAACGGTGCCATACTGTTAATTAGCGACGTCAAATCTGTCGAGCAACTGTAACATGTTTTTGTTTAAGTTTATGCTACAGTTGCAGCACACATCTGCGTTGAATGACGCGTTGTAAATATTGTTTCTCACACATTTTTACTTGCAGTGTCAATGGAAGAGCGTGCCGTGTTATCGTAGTTGATCTCTAGCACCATCTACCTGTTCTTGTTAACTTTTAACGACTACCCACGGAAAGTAATATTTAGAATGGTCTTTCCGCATCTGAGATCAAACGAACTGAGTTCAAACACGACAATACTAAAAGGAGCAGTGCGATTGATAGATATCTGTCTTATGCTGGGGCCGCATTTGCGTGTATTGTAACGAAGCTTCGCTTAATGATACACGCAGATATAACCAACCATTATCGGCTATCGTCGCTACAGTTCGGGCTGCGTACCAGTTATCGCTTGGTTGGCGATACAACGAAGGGTTTTAGCGCGCTAAATATCGTGCTGCGTGGTCGGACTAGCGTTGTGCATTTCGACTGTTGTTCTTGGACTGATTAGACGCTCTGTCTAAATAATGGAGTGTAGCTACGAAACAATGTTGGAATCTTTACACAGTTTTGAAGCTGAGCCCATCAATGGCAGCTTTCAATAAATGCATTAAGGAATTATTAGCACACATGTAGAAGTAAAGGAAGTCGTTATCCATAGTCAAAACATTTGTAAAATGTATTGCGGCCATCTTGGATTATATCACGAAAATTCGTTTAAAATTACTAAGCCGCTCATGTGACCATCGCATTAACCCGATAAATTTTAGCGAGCATAACATAAGATTCTACGAGAAGCTTCGGCACTCGTGCTTCGTCACGATAAACGCAGATGCGGCCGAAGCATTAAGGAAATACAAACAGTTCTCCATCGATTCGTCACGATTTCGCGATCTAAAACTATTTATATCCAACACCACATATAATACAACAGACACTTCAGTCGAAATTTCTTTGCGTCTTGTCGCACAAAGAGAAAGTGTGTGGTATGACGTCATCCTACCCTCTTTTTAGTTCAATATTTACGACGAACGTGTGAGGCGCAGGTAGTGTCTTTATTTAAGTAGTCTCAGCGGTACATACTACGTGTGACGCACTTTGTTGTTATCTCCAAGAGATCATCTGGCATTTTACTTTTTGAAGGGGTTTATTCAATTTAATTTCGGATAAAATATGCTTAATAATAATCGTCTGCGTGGCACCGGATGTAAAGAATAGCACTACCCCATCTCTTCCGATGGGTGTCGTAAACGACGACTAAGGGATTGACTAGAGGATGGGCAGCAGCGTTCTCTGAGTACTTTAACAACCATACTGCGATCGACAACCCGCCTGACAAGCGTGGCGATTATGGCAAACCCTTCTAACATGGCTTGAGGGAGGCCATGTGTGTTCCGAAGTAGTCATGGAACTATTTGTATGGTAGTTTACGCACTAGATCAGACTTCCGTCATCCGATTTCTCTCCGTCATCCGTGAGTCTTGAATTCGGAAGAAATATTGACGGACCGAAGCAGCCGTAGTACTGTTCGTGTGAATGCTTTCGCATTACCTCGGATTCAAATCGGACATATGCCAAAGATGGCCCCTGAATTGCTTGGATTTGGATCAGAGATCGGATTAGTGTGTAAGCAATATCCGAATTCGGTTCGAGATTTTTAGACTCTAGATCCGTATTTTCACGCATTCGGATAGGATGCAGTGCGACAAGCAATATCCGAATTCGGTCAGTTTTTTATATCCGTATTTTCACGGATCCGGATCGGATGCAGTGCGTAACCGCTCTTAGAGTATAGTAGCACGAACAAAAGTGTATAGTATGTCATGACGTCATTCTACCCTCCTTCTAGTACTTACAATGTTTACGGCGTGGCGTTGGGGGGCGCAGGTAGTGTTGTTTATCTCTAGTACGGTATTATAGTACTGCAGACTTTTATATACGTCTGAAGCGGTATGACGCATTTATAACTATCGAAGATTTTAACGAGGACGGTGCGTTTGAGGAATATATTGTGTTAAAGATGAATTCGCCTAAAAATATCCCAATATCGTCGCCCGGGAGTGAAAACCTCAGGAATGCAATTTGGTCGTTTTTATTTTATCACGACGTATAGGTACTATCTTTTAAGAGAGCCGCTCTATGCGAAATTATTTTATAGGCACTGAAACTAGCCTTTATCGCATACAACATTCATAATAAATATAATTGACTAGCTTTTGAAAGCCCAAAGGAACCGTGCAATGACCAATTGACCAAATGCACTTCCAAGGTTTTCAGCCCGGTCGACGATATACAGAGCGTAAACGAATTCGAGTAATTTCTTCAAACCGCGTGATCTACTGGTGACACAGAGGAACGTTAAAGTATATGTGATGAACATAAGTGTTTGTGTTGGTCTGGGTGTTTCTTATATATTATAAGTATGTATTTACAAAAAAAAAAAGTATTAAGTATTGTATCCATTGTCTAGTACCCATAGTACAAGCTCTGCTTAGTTTGGGACTAGATGGTGCTGTGTAGAAAATGTCCCAAAAATATTATTATTAAGTATATTATTATTATTATATATTTATTTTAAAAAAATTATTTTATTTTTGTATTATAATTTTCGTGAGACCCATTCTTATATTTATGATATTATATGTAAGTATAGATTAGTTACGGTTTACTCACGTGCATTTTTCGGGATTGCCCGACTAGTTTCGGACTCAAACGGAGCCCTTAATTATGAGCTGAACACGCGGCGAGGTCGCGAGTCGTTTTTTTTTTTATTTCATTAAAAAACTTTTTTTTATTTTCGTATCATTTTAGAGCTCTGAGTTAACTGACTGCAAAGAGTGATATCGCGGTAGTCGTGCACGCCAACTGTGTCGCCGTGCTTTTATTCACTTATGCGTGGCATCGAAACGTTTTTGTAAAAAAATGTTTACTTATTTTCTTATCGAATCCTTATTAGGTGGTTTAGATATCATCACATAACTCTACCGCAAGCTACCGCTTTTTTATAATTAATTTGTAACCCTTGCTGGTTCATTCTACGCCAGTTTGAAATTACACGAATTCGTTTCCATCTTCTATTAAGTAATGTTGGTTAAGTAGTCGAATGATGTGTGAACGAGAAGAGAACAAACAAAACCTAGCCTATAACCAACGCACGGCTTACACGAATCGATAGACACCTCATGCATTAAAATTCATCCAGCCGTTGGGGTGCTTCGAGGGTATAAAGAATACCACATAAGTACATAGATACGCGTGAAAAACATAACTCTGTCTTTGCTATCAGGCAGTCGGGTAAAAATGCACTGGTAACATTTCTACTAGACCAGGGGTCGGCAACCTGCGGCTCGCGAGCCACATGCGGCTCTTTGGATGTGAAGCTGCGGCTCTTTAGTTCTATACGCAAATATTATTTATTTTATGAAAAAAAAAACATTTAAAAATCGTTCTGAATCGATTAACGAGGATTAGGCACCATTTCTATATTTCAGCCACTTGTATTCGCTTTTCACCACACCCCTCCCCCGTGACACGCGTCGTCACTGTCGTCAGTCCGTCGGAAGCTCTCGAATGACGCCGTCGTCGTTAATTTTTTACTTAAATAATAAGTGATTTATCTAATAATACCATATACAAGGTGTAACATAAATAAGTGTGTACAACTTCTTAAGGGGTCACTGTCCCATCATTATGTAACTTTTAGTACGAGACCAAACCTGAAATCGTGAAAAAAAATCAGCTGTTCCCTACATTTTGACGAGTAATGCGAACGTTAATGTAGGGAACAAACAGCTGTTTTTTTTTGCGATTTCAGTTTTGGTCCCATTTAAAAGTTGTTCATAATGAGTACAGTGACCCCTTAAGAGGTTGTAGTTGTACACTTATTTATGTGTAATATAAATAGGTGTACAACCTTTTGTACACTATCTGATTTAGTATATTATCTAATTTTTTGTGAAAAGACACTAAGATATTTTTCTTATGAATAAATAGATTAGTGTTTTTTTATCAAAATACTTTATTTATGCAAGTACTATTTATTGTTGGCAAGATTTTTTTTTGTGGCTCTTTAAAAACTTTGAAATTTTGTAAATTGTAATTTTTGACTCTTCCGACTGTAAAGATTGCCGACCCCTGTACTAGATGGATCAGCGAGTTAAATGTAGTAAGTAAAGAAACCATTACATTTTGAGGTCAGTCGTCCAGCTTGAGCTAACAATATCTATCTGAGGTCACACACTGACCTCTGCGATACAACTTAGATTAATGCACCACGATATGTTACGACTTGGACGTGAAGTAAATTAGATAAGCAGAGTACTGGGTTAATCGTAGTTTTAATAAGGGTCAGAATTATGGGTTACTAGAGGTCTCTAAACGACGTGGATGTCATTTATCGCGTATTCTGTATTTTTCGGGATAATATGATTCAATCATGATTCGAAAGACACATGGCGCCATGTATTATCATAAGAACGTTATTGTTGTTTTCCTCGGGAACAGTACGTTTTTTCGGGGTGAAAGGTACCCTATGTCCGTTTCTGTACACCTGACAACGTGTATGTAAAAGTCCGGGATGAATGGTTCAGTGGTTTAAGCGTGAAAAGGTAACAAAAAAAAACAAAGTTACTTTCTTATTTATAATAGGAGCTCGTGGCTAATTAATTACAGCCGCATAGACCGATCTTCCGGGTTAAGCCACGCTTGCCGAGGTTGGTCTGTGGATGGGTGACCATTTACTATAGCGAGTTTCCTCCGTGCCTCGGAAAACACGTAAAGCCGTTGGTCCCGGCTGTCATTTGTAGATCTTTGACAGTCGTTACTGTTGGTCAGAAGCCAGAAAGTCTGACAACCAGTCTTACCAAGAGTATCGTATTACCCAGTTACTGGGTTGTGGAGGTCTGATAGGCAGTCGCTCCATGTAAAATACTGATATTCAGCTGCATCCGGTTCCACTGGAAGCCGACCCCAACATAGTTGGGAAAAGGCTAGGCAGATGATGACTTTCTTATTTATAATATTACTTAGGATATCATCAACATCATCCTTCTGCCTTTATCCCAACTTAGTTGGTGTCGGCGTAGCACGTATTTTTCTTCCATACTTAACGTACTTCTTATTTCACTTGTCATGCTGCAAATGTTTTGGCTAAGTTTTATGACCTGCCTGCCTGACGTCAACCCTCCTTGGGAATGCTTTTGTTGGTGTTGCTCAGAACAGATCAGTTACTCATAGGGGTCGTCCATTAATCATGTGATGTTTTTAGCAACTTTTTAGCCCCCCTTCCTCCCCCCGGTGATACGTGATGAGGTTTTAGACTAATCCCCCCCCCCCTTACCCAAAATCACGTGTATTTTTTAGGTACAAAGTGTCTTAACATATTTCTGAATATTATCTTTAAATACAGGTAATAAAATATAATTTTATTCTGGAAAATTAGCACTGTGATAGAATGTCTAGGCAGACATTTTATTTTCAGAAATCGTTACCTGGCAACGCGAGTCAAGCTCACGCGCCATTTTTCGGTATAGAAACCGCGCGTTCAACGAAAAATACGCGTGATATCTCACTACACCCCCCCCCCTTCCCCCTTGTGATATTTCGTGAATTTTTCCGAACCCCCTCCCCCCCTTTCTAGCCTCACGTGATTAATGGACGATCCCATATGAAATTAACAATGACTAACAACAAGTATACACAATTTTTTTTGGCAATTAAGTAGTTATCTTAAAGGTATACAAGTCCGAGACGGGCTCAAGACCGCGAACTGCAAAAGTAGTATCGCTTGCGGTGCGATCTGCGGCTGCGGTCTGCGGTTGCAGTTTTACAGTCGCTGTCGGAATAGCACCTTTAAAGTGCACACTTAAAGGCGCTATTCCGATGGCGATGCGGTTGCAGTTTGCAGCTCGACTCGGATTGTACATTGTACCTTTAGAATACGTTTTTACGAAGGATCAGAGTATATGATCAGGTCTCGTGGTCTATGTTACGCGTTCAATTATACCGCGCTGATTTAGACCTTTTCGATAAGTCATTTGACGAACCATTCGGTTTTTCATCTCGCTTTCTCTCGTCACGAGAATCATAGAAAAAGCGAGATACCAAACCGAATCAGGCTATGAGTGACTTATCGAAATGTTCTGAATTAGGGAGTATGGCCGAAAAGTGCTTCAAGCTATTCTGAACAGTAGTTTGGGTTTGAATATCTATCTTAAAAACAGTAGCAGTCTAATTGTTGCCAACTGTTGTAAAATTCTTAGTCCGGTAGACACGGGTAGTTACTTACTTCATTTCACAATATAAACTTATCCTTAATTCATTTGAATCATTAGTCATTCAAATGTGTCTCTACTTCATTTAGTTTAGTCTTTATTTTCGCTCGCAGCAATAACTATCTAAAAATAGTTACTAAAGTTTTGCATAACATATCTATTCATATTTCTTGGTTGACAGTCCTAAGCCTGTATGAAGTATGAAGGAAAATCGAAACAGGTAAAGTTAACTAAGTGAAGTGCATCATTCGTCGTAACTTATCACACTACGCGAGCTCGATATCTCAGGGACTCGTTCTGAATTGCTGAACTAAATGAGTGGACTACTTCGTGTTAAGCAAAAATATTAGTACTTCATTAATTGCTTTTCACTGACACATTCTTGCGCATGTCTATCATCCGGGCATTTTTCAGGAATATTGTTCACAGATCCACTTTGCATGAAGGAAACAAGCGCATCACGATTTTCCCAACAATAATTCTAATCTAGGTTTAAGTCGAACCAGACTTTCGTAATTGCATTACGAGTATCTAACCGACATTATTCCCTCGTCACCTAATAGAACTGAAATGTATGTCGATGGGTAATTGTCGGCTATTAACATGAATAGTAATGACAGCTTTACACAGTCGAGAATATCATCAGTATACGCTGTTTCATCGTAATTTCCAGCTACTGCAGACGTCTCACGTTCAGAAAAAGCGATAGCATCTATCGGGTTACGATCTGAATCGCATTAGTGACAGTGTCACGATGCGACGTCGCATTTAGTTCAATCCATAGCAGAGGTCAAGGCCAAGATATAGATTACGTATTGAGTCAAGCGGAACAGAGCTGTTGCCAAGTTTCTGCTCATTGCATTACATTTGCAATAGTGCATGAATACTGGCAATTGGCAGATCACAATTATACGATGCAGCAGACATTAGCAACTGGTGTACTGAGTAAATTTCTAGCAGAATTGCTAGTCGAAACAAATACGACATAATATGAGATTTTTGTCGATACTGAGGGTTGCTAACTCTTCCGGAATTTCAGGATTTTCCTGGAATCTTCTCTGGAGTTCAATCAAAATCTCTCGGAGGCGAAGCAAATCGAAAGTAGATGGCAGCACCTCTGTTGGAAATAATTATAATCAATCAGAATGAGTTAAATTGTCGGTAAAAATAATGTCAAACAAACTTCAATCAATTAAATTGCCTTGGTACCAGCGATGGTAACGCCATTAGTTCCCCAGTTTCCTACCCCATTTGAAACGCGCGCCAAATCATAGCAAATGCGGCGGCCGATCGCTATGGTTGTGGCACTGGCGCCAGTGATCAGATTTCGCTCCTTTTTTTTACATCGCTCCCTGTATTTACTTCTACAAAGATGGCATCCCTAGTTGATGCACTTGATACATGAGAAATCTTAGGGAACGCTATCCTTCACACTGAATCCCTTAGGCTGGTTTTCGACGGCTCACCATATACATATTTCCACACATTTTTATAAACCAAAACGACATGACGCGACACTAGAAATATATGGTGCTCAGAGCTGCTAACACATTTTGTCGTATGGCGTCCGTGATCCGTGGAATAACAGCCTTGCGACACCCGCGGGTAGAGAGGGGGTGTTATATTCTTTGCAGTGAAATATGATAAGATAAAAAAGAATAGATGAAAGGACAGCAAATATTATTTTTAGCGCTAGTGCCGCGTTGGGTGGCATCGACGGAGCGGGTAGAAGGGCATAGCCGACCTAATTGGCGATGTCCTTCGAAAAGGTCAGGTGCGTAGTACTTACTACCGCCGCGCATGTTTTATATTTATTTCATATTTTCGTAGAAAATTTGTGCAGAGGCGGGCATTAAGTCCGCCTTTGCCCAAATTAGTGCGTTTATACGTTGAAAGCGGGTTGCCGGTGCCGATCTGCCAGCGCTTGTCGGTGCTGGTCCGCGCAGTTAGTCGGCGCAGGTAGTCTCCATACTGTGTTGTGAACCAGCGCCGACAAGCTCCGAACGTCGCCGACAAATTGCGTACTTGCTTTCAATCTTAAGAAAGTCGCTTTTTTATTTATCTGAACATAGCGCACTCATGTTAAAATAAAACTAAACGCCACGCATTGTAGTAATTATTACTAGTGTTGACATTACTACTAGTATTTTGACAGGTGTCAAATCGGACATATTAGATTGTGACAACTATAGAGATGGAAATATTACATACTTCTATTTCTATACTTACAGCGGTTACGCACTGAATCCGATCCGGATCCGTGAAAATAAGAATACAAAAAACTCGGACCGAATTCGGATATTGCTTTTTGCACTGCATCCGATCCGAATTCTTAAAAATACGGAACTTGAATCTAAAAATCTCGGACCGAATTCGGATAGTGCTTACGCACTAATTCGATCTCTGATCCAAATCCAAGCAATTCAGGGGCCATCTTTGGCATTTGTCCGATTTGAATCCGAGGTAATGCGAAAGCGTTCATACAAACAGTACTACGGCTACTTCGGTCCGTCAATATTTCTTCCGGATTGGAGACTCAGGGATAACGAAGAGAAATCGGATGACGGATGTCGGATCTAGTGCGTAAACTATCATACAAATAGTTCTATGTCTACTTCGGAACGTATTTTCACGGATTTGGATCGGATGCAGTGCGTAACCGCTCTTAGGGTAAACCACCGATAGACATGTTATTGAAAACGGCTGCAAGCCAAGTTTGTATGACATCATTTAACAATATTCAGTGAAGTGTATAACTTAAAACAACTGTAGAACAAGTCCATATGTTTTATATGAGCATAGACAAACTAGTAACTGTACGTTGTCTGTGGTATGAGTCACAAACTACTTTGATGGGTAACTGCATGTGGACTGAATTATAACAATCACGAAGTACCTTTATGTAGGGGATATACAATGTCGGCACTTTAAACTGCTGCTGCACCGACTTTTAAGGATCACAATGCTTTTTAAAAAACAATAGACTAACTATTAAGGAGTACCGTTTTGATAGGGACTAGCGACTTGATTAAGGAGTCGACATGCTATTGAAATATTATCTATGCTGTCAAAGTTTTTGTCAACAACATTTATAATACACAGTGTCCCAGAAAGTAGTGTCAAGCGTAGCGTTGAAAAAATTCCCGTTTCTTTCCAATTCCGTTGTTTTTTTCAATGTTTCATTCGAAAGTTTCAAGAAAATTTGCCAGTATAATTTCATGTTTTTTTTTCAATAAAACCGAAAAAAACCGAAGAATATGAAAGAAACGTCAACGTTTCACTTATTAAAATATATTTCGATTTCAATAAAACTTGTTTTTTTCAACACATCAACCGAAACATTCGAAAGAGTCCTGTTTCATTCCAAAGGATTCCTTCTGTTAATTTTTCTATGTGACATGCGAAAAAACGGAAAAAAAAACAATTTGTATTTTCGTGGAAAAAAACAAATTGTTATTTTCGGAATTTTCAACGCTAGTCAAGCGGAATTCCAGAGGTAGAGCACCCTTAGATGTACAGGTTCACACGGAAAAACCCAATAACACTTTGCCCGACCTGGGGATCGAACCCAAGACCTCACGATCAGCAGTCGCGCTTGGGACCGCTAGACCAACGAGGCAGTCAAATCTCCTTGAAAAACTATCACAGATTATAAACAAACCGTTAGTTAGTACCACAGACATATAATACTGCCGTCGTAATGAAGAGTGCAGTAAGTGCAACTTTTTAGCATAGAACATTGAACCTTAGTGTTGGGTTATACATAGGGTTACCACCTTTTTTTGACAAAAAAACATGTGAAATTGTTTGAATAGGAAAAAAAGTTTTTGGAAGAAAAATAAAGTATTTTTCAAAGGACATGACCAGTGCCTGCCTTCCTGTTCAGAGGAATGTGCACCATTACGAGTTTTACACTAAGATTTAAAAATTAAGATCTAAATTATTATGGTTACTTATATTATTCCCACTAAAGCCAAGGTAAAAATACCTGAAAAAATCAGTAAGTGTGTGTGATATTGGTTTGATTTTACTTTTTGAAACACTTCTTGTTTTTTTACGTTTTTTTTTTTCATCATATTAAGTAAGTACTTGTGTACTACTGTTTTAACTTACTTTATGAATATCAGTAAAGATTGGAAATAAAGTAAGTATTTTCGCATACTTTATTTTTATGCAAAAGTATAGTATATTTATCGAAAATAAAGCAGGATATGTTATTATAAAGTATGGTTAGCAACCCTAGTTATATGCAGACACAAAAGGTTAGGTAAATATTCTACATTTTAAAATTTCACTTACTGCACTCTTCATTACAACGGCAGCATAGCCAGTTACATGAGCATGTCATTACATAACAGTGGCATTAGGAATCAATATCACTTGATTATCTAATACATACTGAGAGTTACACTATTCAATTAAGCCAGTAGACATCGTGATTGGATTACTGTTAATGCGTTGATAAAATTGTATCGGGGAAACTTCAGTTCTATGAATTAACTAATCCTACAGCAATGGCTCCAGGACTTGGTGTACTGTAGCACGTTACCTGTACTAAGTACCGTCTGATTTCTAAAAGGCTGTTAAGTGACTAAACCTAATTCTGATGACATGTTTGGTGCAGTGGCTGAGCGTATGGCTTCTGCGCTACGGGTTGTAGGTTCGATAGCTGCACGGAACAAAAATTTGTATGGCCTACAGATAGTTGCTTTGGGTAAGTGAGATTTGTGTCTGTAAACGCACCCACGGTACAGGAGAAATTCAAGTGCGGGGCAAATATTTAAAAAAAAAACAAAAATAATATATTTGACACTTGAAAGGGAAAAATTACCAAGCGACATGTTGGCAACATTACACTAGAGTAAAACCACCTAAGTATTTGTCATAACTACTTGTTTCCAACGAATTTTAAGTGCATTATAAAGGCTTATAATAAACTGGAATTTAAAGATTATGAACTTACATAAAACTTTATAATGCTCTAATGTAAATTTGCCAACATGTCACTTGGTAACTTTTGCCTTTCAAGTGTTGATATAATTTTATGTAATGACTGCTGGTGTTTTGGCCTTAAGTTATTACACTTTGTATTTAGTGCAGCCTATAATACAGAGGTCAAACAGACAGACAGTGAACATTTTAATGCGTAGTGGCTAAGCACTTAGCAATTTGTGCTATGAATTGTGGGTTTGATTCCCAACTGGTAGAAGTATATGTAAGGCTTATAGGTAATTATTCCTGGCATTCCTGGGCATGTGTGTCTTTAAACACTGAGGTCTGAATGCAGGGGAATATTAAAGAAAAATTTAAAACTTTCTAGTGGAGGATGGAATAAAAAGGTCTTTTAAGTATATGTAAAACCACAACTTTAAAAAAGTTTAGGTACTGATAAAATTTACTGGTAATACTTCTAATAGCTTAGCTTGCACTGAAACCTCTTAGATAAAAATAAATGAAACAGGATTATTACCAGTAAACCCAGGTTACTTTCAAATACAGGGGCGACATTGATAGTTACTAAAAATATTGCATTTGATCAATATCTCTGTGAAAACGTAACTTGTGCTTTTTAATTTAATTATGTAGGTAACATTGACAGTTTTCCTATCTTACCATTCGGTATAGAGGTGTCTGCGATGTTACATGGCAAAGATAAAAAATATTAAATTACACTCCTGATTATGTAAAAAAATCGATTTTCAGATTTCTCGATTAGGGCTACTTTTAAACTCAATGATAGAACAAAGATCATCAAAGTAGAAGCTCTACGGTCCAAGTTTGATAAGGAACATTTCTCCTTTTTTTCTCGAAAACAACGCTGTTATTTTTTTTTATTTAGCCTGTTTGGTTTTAATATATATCTGTTAATTCAGTTTATATAAAAGATTTTTGCTGTAACATCTACATTCAAAAATAAATAAGATATAAATACATGAAGCACAAAAACTAATCAAAGTATCCTCGGTTTACGGTATGTCATTAATGTAGCAATAATAACAATGTAGGTATGTAAACAAAGCCGATTTAGGTCAATTTTGTAAATCTGACTAAAATGAAAAATAGATATTTAAGTACCTAACTAGGCAATAAGGTAAGCTAGGTATTTCATAGAGTCGAAAAACTTGTAAGTAATACCTGCGTCTTGTCGGTCCCCTGCGAAACACGAGCTACGAAAATTGTTTTCGTAGCAAAACAAACAACGGTTTACAAAACAATAAAACCTCATCGCCAAATAAAAACAAAATGATCAAATCGCGCCAAAAACATCCGATATATTCCAAAATCGAACGCCGAAAGCCGGTGACGTCACACTGCATTACCCTCGCTATTAAATGTAGGTCATCGCCGTTGCACACAACTGAGATTATTTACTTGTTGTGCGCGGCCCACTGCTGGCCCGCGTGGGCAACGTGGGCAACCGCAAACACCGTGGTCCACACTGTACAGCTCACAACTTCACAATAATACCATAAAACTGTAATGAAACCGAATGAAACACTTTTTTTCTTGCGAAACACACGGAAACCGGTTTTATCACTTCACCATTCACTAATCTCCATCACATCACAGTATTTAGGTAATTAATGTCAGATACTGGTTTATTTTCACTGTATTTTTGTTGTAAATGTTATTTCCAAGTTTATTATTATGACGTAAAACGCGAGCGGCGAACGGCCGGTGAGTGACGTAGCGCGCCGCGGAATGGCGCATTTAAACGGGGGTTGCCATTACATGAACACAATTTACCGCTGATTGTGGCATTACCTTTTAGAGCTACTGCTCACTGCGACGAATAAAATACGTATGCAGTATGTATATAGTACTCTGTGTATGTATGAATGCAGCCTACTATGAAACAACATAGAACCGCGCGCACTTCGAATAATTCACCGCAAATAAAATAAATACTAGTAGGTAAATCTTTAGTTTTTAACGGTGTAAAAAAAGCATCGCATATCGACGCACAGCAGTGTAGGCTAACTCTTATATTGCTAAAAGACTGTCTGCAGCTGTTAATCCAATTTTAAATAAATAAATGATTGCTTTCATTGATTCATGCTGCAAATCTTTTAAGCTCGATAAGAACTTAAATTTCAATGCACCTAAATTATTTTTCTTGATATTTTTATTATCAAGATTGGCTTAGAATTATTTACTATTTTCAGAAATTGACTGCAAGGAACCTTGTTATAAAATATATTTTCCTCCGTAAACGGAGTAAATTTTGTGTCTCTGGCAACATTAATCTAAATGTCATTGGTTTTATAGGGTGGAACTACGGTTAGCAAACTCGAAAGTTTCTCGAACACAGTGAACTTCTCATTTTCCATTAGTGATAAAAACCATTTTAAATGATTAGAGAGATTATTACTAATTAACAACATAATTGAGGATTATTATTAGAAATATTAATACAATCGATGAGATTTTTAACTGCTAACTAACAAGTCATACGTAGACAAAACTTGTTCCTGGAATTATAGGGCACCGCCTCTCTTCTGCATGGGTATCGTAAGAGAGTATGGTTTCTTCTGTGCGTTTAACAAAATATATTCCTTAACCAACCCGCACTGGAATGAGTATCCAAATACTTCAAAAAAATCTCGTGTTTTTTTCAGATGGTTATTTTAATTAAGGAAAAAATAAATCTGTGCACGTTAAAGTGAGATTCCATAGTAGTACCTTGTAGGGCTGTCGCACAGGCATCCTACGCGGGATGAATTATTTAAATAAATAAATACTAGTGTTTGTTCTGCCGCTGCCGCCATGTTTGTCTTGTAAAGTTAGCCGCAGTCGCGCGCCAGTATGTTGTGCATCAAGTAAATAGGTCAGAACTTGTGTCCTACGAAGTTTTGTGTGACCTGGCTTTATCTTTCTTTATTTACGGATTTGTGAATATTTTGGTACCTGTTTTTAAACTTTCGAGATTATTCGATCGTCACTATTATCCCAGAATCATACGTGAAGCGATTGAAATGAAGAAGTACAAGAATTTCAATCGGGAAGATGGATACAAATTATCAACATCATGGAATCCGGTCATCAGCAAGTGTTATCGTCGACGGGTCGATTTAGGCGAGTGTAAAGACGTCGTAAGTGTGTTTTTTTTTTTTTTCTGTTGGTCTGCTGTAGGTGGTCCTAGGGGACCATTTCTACGTAACCGAGCAGTTATTGGCGAGACCTGAAGGGTCTCCAGCCAATGGGGGGGAAGTAAAATACTTAACTTAATCTAACTACTTCTACTACACGTCACATCATGACTACCTACAACAACAGCACTAAGGGCGACGCCTAGTGGGACTTGGACCTCGGCTTAGGACGTTGCTGGCAGGGGATTAGGGGGGGGGGACAGCTTGATGAGGGCTGAATTATCGGTGTGATTTAGTGTGGTGTGTCGAAGTTCATAAGAACTGCTAGGTAATACTTACCTCCCTATGATTCCCATATTTCCTATGATCCCTTTATTTATTACTATTTAGCTCAGTATGTATGTATGTATGTATCTCAAAATACTTAAACGACTGCCTCGTTGGTCTAGCGGTTGAAAGCGCGATTGCTGAGCGTGAGGACCTAGGTTCGATACCCAGGGAGCTTACTATGACCTCTTAAAGCAGGACAGAAGTTGCCTGGAAGTTGAGCTGCCCTGCTTTTTTGTACTATGACATCGTTAGAGCAGGCCTGCTACGTTGACGTTTACGAAATCCGTTCTCCTTTTTTTTGTATAGATTTTTCGTAACATAAACAAGCATTACCGTTCAACTTGGTTCAATAGTCGTTCACCTTTAGTACTGTCAGGGTACGATTTGTAGCGATTCAGAAGCAGGCCTGCTTTTGAACGGAAGTTGACTGGCTGGCATTTGAACGTTTTCATAAGAGGTCATAGTAAGCCCTCAGGTCGATAAAAATTATATTGGGTTTTTCCGTGTGGAATTTCTCAGTAGCAGCCCGGAGTCTGGATTTGTGGCCGGTTAATGGCAATAGGATCGCCCCTATTACATGGGACTTAAAAATGTAACGGTGAAATGAGGGTGTACTATACACATACAGCATAACAGTGGTGCCGATCCTCTTGTTCCCCAAGTAAATTAAAATTAGAGAATTGCTATCTTTTACTAACAGATAGCGCGAGAAAAGGACGGTGATAGACAACAACTAAGTTAGAGATGTCAAATTAGTTTACGCCTTGAACTTCACCGTGTTTTTAGTCAACACGTTTTAAATGTCGTCTTTTGTATGGAACTTTTAGTTAAACTAAATTTGACAGCTCTTATTGACGTATGTCTCTTTCTTATTTTATTAGAGTGAAAAAGATGGCAATAACCTAAATTAAGTTTAGTTTGTCCATAACAGAATCGGCACCAGTGTATCGTATTCTTTGGTATAAAATATAAAGTAGAACTAGCGGGACTCGCTAAGTTTATGACATGCATGTAGGAGTACATTCGTAACGGGTGACCGTCCGGACGCCCACGTGCCGCCGAATACAACGCTCTAACTTATTGACGGCTAGATCTGAATGTGGACAATGTAGGAATATGTTATTACTATTTTTAACTTCAAAAAGGAGGAGGAGGTTCTCAATGCGCTTGTATTTTTTATACTAGCTTTTAGTCGCAGCTTCGCTTGCGTGAAATTTTAAACCCATTCAGTGATGATTTTCTATACAAATTTTCATCCCCTATTTACCTCCCTTAGGGATTGAATTTCGAAAAATCCCGCCTGTTTCCTTGTCTACATTATAAAGGGAACCTCTGTGCAAAATTTCAGCTTTCTAGGTCCAAGGGTTTGGGCTGGGCGTTGATGAATCAGTCAATCATTCAGTCAGTCAGGACTTTTCTTTTTATTTATATAGATTTGTTACTTCAGAACTCCGTCATTTATGAGCCGATTTATTGTGATATATAAAGTATTGAGAATTTAAATTATTTTGTACTTGTGTACATTTCAATTTATTTGTGTAATTGCTTTGTGTTCTTTTTTTTTTATTTTATATCTCCAATGAAATGTTCTTGTTATATTGCACCTGCCATGTTATCTCGTCACCACTTTTGGTTGACTGGTAGAGAATGCCTAAGGCATTAAGTCCGCCTTTGTACGTTTTTTGTTGCATAAAGTTTAAATAAATAAATAAATAAACCGATTTGAAAAAATATTTTTTTGTATGAGAGGGTATACTTTCCGTTCAGTTCCACGTAAATTGTATAGAAATTGATTAAGCGTTGTTTGAAAAAAAATTACAAAAACAAAAAATATGCAGGGCGTCCCACGACTTTGCCACATGAAGGGGAAGTACCTTAAATACTGTAGATAGAAAAATTTACTGAATAAAGACTTCCATTTTTATTTTAAAAACAATACGAACAGCATTCAAAGAATTTTAAAATTAAATAATCACCTGTCCTGGACCGGAAATCGAACCCGCTAAATGTGAAAATAAAAAAACTGTAATTTTATTGTACTAATCGAAAGGCTCGATCAGATACATTTATTTACAAAATGTAAAAAAAAATACAACCGTTTTGAGAACCTCCTCCTTTTTGAAGTCTTTTAAAAATGAGGTGGTCCTTCACACTCGTTTAAAATAGACGAGTTACCCATCACTAACTAGCAGTCGTCTGGCGCCGGCCGACGTGAAATTATTATGAGAGGTGGTCGCAGGTCGCGCGGCGAACGTATGATGTCGATGTCGTAACAGATAAACGATTTGTCGATAACTTGCGTGATATTGCCAAAGTTATGATCGATATCAATGAGTCAGGGTTTTGTTACCGATTTAATAAAGTTCATTTAATCTGATGAGCTTGAAAGGACAATGGGTTGGGTATGAGCGGCTACTAATGAAACTTGTGTCAAATGAAAGGGTTTTCAATACAGTATGTTATAAATATATAAAAGCGAAAGGTCACTCACTCACTCACTCATCACGAAATATCGAAAACCGCTAGACGTATGAAGATGAAATTTGGCAGGGAGGTAGTTTATAGTTAGTAGACGTCCGCTAAGAAAGTATTTTTGGAAATTCTACCCCTAAGGGGGTGAAATAGGGGATAAAAGTTTGTATGGAAAATCGACACTTAACGGGTTCAAAATTTCACGCAAGCGAAGCTGCGGGCAAAAGCTAGTAATTTATAAACATAGGACGTACCCTTAAACCCGTTAATCTACATCATATATACATTAAAAAAAACAAAAAAACAATTCATTCTTTACGGCCTGGTTAAGACCAAAATAGTATCGTAGATAGATTAAATACGATGTTGCCGTGTTTTCTAAATTGATAGACAAGTGCACGTACACATTACTTACATGTACATCTTACGGTAAAGCTTGCTTTTACGTATACAAGCTGTAACATAAAGTGTACAACCTTTTATTAAGAGGTTGTACACTTTACTCATCATTATGAACAATTTTTACTATGGGACCAAAAAAGAAATCGCGAAAATTTAGCTTTTCCCTACATTTTGACGAGTTATGCGAACATTAATGTAGGGAACAGCTGTTTTTTTTTCGCGATTTCGTGTTTGGTCGCATAGTAAAAGTTGTTCATAATGATGACTACAGTGACCCCTTAAGAGGTTGTGCGTTATTTATGTTGCACCTTGTATATTTTTTTGTTTTTTTTTTTATATGATTCTTTTTTTAGTATGTCGCACGCATATTGCTGTTTAACGGGAACGCCTTTCGTTAGAAAACATACTGTATGGAATTACTTATTAATTCGAGAGTATTCCGCACCAACTAAAAAAATAATTACTCAAATTGGTCTACAAAATAAGAAACCAGTGAACATACATAAAAAAACTACGCATCGAATTGATAACCTCCTATTTCGAAGTCGGTTCGAAGGTAATGCTATTGACACACAGATCAAACATACATTCAAAGGACATCTGACAAAATGGATTAAAAAGTAAAGTAGTCGGCCAAAGAAAATTATGCATATATTATGATAGTACATTATTAGTAAAATAGAAAAATTTAATTAGGTAATTCTCCCCACTAGTTGGCAACACCGTTATTGTAGCTGGTGTTCTTGCTTTGTATTGTGCGTCACTGCGAATTAATAAATATTTTCCGAATTATAAACGCTGTATTAGTGTAGAAACCCATAATCCCAATAGGTTATGGGCCCAGGATACTCTGGAAATAGAAGAACGGTAGAAATAAGCAAAGAAAAAGCTACAATCTTTGCTGAAAAGTCATTGACAAAATAATTTCAAAATGGATTCCATGCGGTCAATGCATTTAGAAAAATTTGATGGAAATAATTTTCGTCAATGGAAATTCCAAATAAAGTGCGCGTTGAAGGCAAAAGGGATTGATATCACAGTGCCTAAACCGCCACAAAACAGTGATGAATGGTCAAAAAATGATGGCATGGCAATGTTTATTATAACCTCTTCTATGGACTTCAAACAAATAACATTGGTTGAAAATTGCGAAACTGCGATGGAAATAATGACAAAACTTGATTCTATATACGAACAAAGAAGTGAGCTATGCAAAATGTTGATTCACGAAAAGTTTTATCAATATAAAATGTCACCGAGTGACAGTGTAGCTCAACATATATCAAAAGTAGAAACCTTAGCTAAACAACTAAAAGAAAGTGGTGAGAGTATTAGTGACATGGCCATCATAACAAAAATATTGGGTACATTGCCACCCAAGTATAGATCGTTGCGACAAGCTTGGATGTCATTAGACCCGAAGCAACAAACTATTGTGAATTTAACTGCTCGTCTGTTGGACGAAGAAGCGAGCTTAGCAGGAGAGGAAGAGCAAGAGACAGCTCTCCTTGTTGCAAACAAAGGATGGAAGACAAAACCAAAACAAAATGAACAGTTGGCGAGTGGGAGCTCTTCAGACCATAATAAACCATCCAAACATAGGTTTGAATGTTATAATTGTGGAAAACGAGGGCATTTCTCTAGGGAATGTCGTTTTCCAAGAAAATCCAATGTAAGAAAACCTCAACAAGAAGGTGCAGATATGTTAGCGTTTTATGTAGAAAATAATAGTTGTAACGCTGAAGAGAATACTTGGATCCTAGACAGTGGTGCTTCCGCTCATATGACTTTTAGAAAGGATTTCTTTTTGGAATTGTCAGAATGCAACCAGAAATCATTAACATTAGGAAACAAACAATCTGTGGAAGTATCTGGTATTGGCAAAGTGTTAATAAAGAGATATGTCAATGGACAGTGGGAGACTAGTGAACTGCATAGTGTGTTGTATGTTCCAAGTTTGAGAAGAAACTTATTTTCTGAAGGTGTGATTATACGTAAATCATATTCTATTATCAAGAGAGATAAAAGTGCCTTAATATATAAAGATAATAGGATGGTAATGAGTGCAAAAATCACAGAAAACAACTTGTATGAGTTGAATATAAAAACGGTGGTTCCAGACACTTGTAACTTGGTTCAAAATAATCAAAGTGACATCAAAATGTGGCACGAAAGACTCGGTCATATTAATTTAAAACAAATCAAAACCATGAGCGCAAATAATGTAGCTGAGGGCCTGAAACTGATTGAGAACGGACAAAATGACTTTGTGTGTGAAGCGTGTGCATATGGGAAGCAGTGCAAGTTCCCATTTCACAAATCTGAGCGAGGAGAATTACAACCTGGTGACTTAGTATATAGTGATGTCTGCGGACCAATGAGTTGCTCATCGATTCAAGGTATGAAATATTTTCTGCTCTTCAAAGACGCTGCAACGAGCTACAGGCATGTATATTTAATTAAACATAAAAGTGACGTCTTAGAATCATTCAAAAAATACAATGCGATTATTAAAAATAAATTCATGCACAATGTCAGAATAATACATACTGACAATGGAACAGAGTATGTCAATAAAGATTTTAAAGAGTATTTGGACCAAGAGGGCATAGTTCATGAGCGCACTGCACCATACACGCCAGAACAAAATGGTCGTGTAGAACGAGAGAACAGAACCATTGTGGAGAGTGCACGTTCAATGCTGTATGCACGAGATGTGCCATTAAATCTATGGGGAGAAGCTGTAAACTGTGCGGTATATTTATTAAATAGAACCTCTTCCACCCAGACTCCAAAGACAACACCTTTTGAATTATGGAATGGCATTAAAGCTCAGTTGGGTCATGTAAAGGTATTTGGTAGTATTGGTTATGTTCATATCCCAAATCAATTAAGAACAAAGTTAGATAAGAAAAGTGAGAAATTGATGCTGGTGGGCTATGACAATACCAACTACAGAATGTTTGATATAAACACCAAGAAAATAAAGATATCTAGAAATGTCATTTTTGATGAACAGCAAGTTCCAAAGACAAGAAAGAATATTGCACAAATAAGCATTGCTGATGAAGTTTCAAACATAAGCCAGAATGAATCAGAAACCTTACGTCAAAGTGAAGCAGAAGGAACCAGTGCTGAGGATACATTGATTACAACAGAGAATGAAGACAGCTTGTTGAGTTGTGATAGTGAAAACAGTGATGACCCAACATATGAACCATCTCAAGAATTAGAAGACTTAACACCACTGAGTGTGAATTTGAGACCACGACTTAATAGAAATTTTGAAGCCAATCTTGTAGAGCTATCATTGCCTCAAACATATGCTGAGGCACTGAATAGTCCTCAAAAAGGTGAATGGTCTAAAGCCATAAAAGAAGAATTGTCTGCACACCAAGAAAATAGTACTTGGACAGCTGTCAAGAGATCCGGTCAACGAACCCTCACTACAAAATGGGTTTTTACTATAAAGAAAAATGAAAATAATCAAATTGTACGCTATAAAGCTCGTTTATGTGCACGTGGGTTTAATCAGATCAAAGATGTTGATTATCAAGAAATTTTCTCTCCAACAACACGTTATGATTCTATAAGGATTATTCTTTCTATTGCTGCGAAGTACAGTTTAGAAATTCAACAGTTTGATGTGAAAACTGCTTTTCTTAATGGCTATCTCAAAGAAAATATATTTTTAGAAATACCTGAAGGTTTGTCAATTAAAAATGATTATGTACTAAAATTAAACAAGTCACTATATGGCTTAAAGCAAGCCTCCCGGTGCTGGAACAAAAGGTTCACAGAGTTTTTGATGAAATATGGTTTTGTACAGTCTCAGGCTGACAGTTGTATTTTTATAGGAACTTTTAAACAAACTAAAGTTTTCTTAATAATTTATGTTGATGATGGTCTGGTGATTTCTTCAGATAAACAACTTATCAAAGAAATAATAGAGTATTTGAAGCAGGCTTTTAAGATCAAGGAGTTAACTTTAAAATATTATGTCGGCATGCAAATAGAAAGGCTAAATAATAATATCTTTATTCACCAGGAAAATTATATCAACCAAATTATTGAGAAATTTTGTATGAGTACTGCAAATCCTGTTAGTACTCCTGCAGATGTCAATGTTATTATTACAAAAAATGTAGATGAAAATGTTGTTGATTTTCCTTATAGAGAAGCTATAGGTTGCTTGCTGTTTTTAAGTTCTGTTTCGAGGCCTGACATTTCATTTGCTGTAAATGTATTGAGTAGATATGTAAACAATCCAAGTCAACAACATGTAAATGCTGTTAAACGTGTAATTAGATACCTAATTAATACTAAAAATGTATGTATAAAATATGGAGAAAGTACTGGTCTACTTGGATATTCAGATTCAGATTTTGCAAGTGATCTTGATACGCGTAAATCTACTACAGGGTACATTTTTATAATGAATGGAGGACCAATTACATGGTCCAGCCAGAAACAGAAGACCATTGCTCTCTCCACAAGTGAAGCCGAATTTGTCGCTGCTTGTGAGTCTGCTAAAGAGATTTTGTGGTTGCGCCAACTTTTGTCAGATTTAGGTGAAAGTTGTGATTGTATTACTTTAAATGTTGATAATCAGAGCGCAATTAAGTTAATTAACAACCCTGTTTATCACAAGAGAACAAAACATGTGGATGTTAAATATAACTTTATTCGGGAAAAAGTAGAGTTGGGCTTGGTTAAAATTAATTATGTTCCAAGTAAAAGTCAATTGGCTGATATTTTGACTAAAGCATTGCCCGCCCAAACTTTTGCCTATCTGAGAGATCAGATTTTGTTCAGTTAATATTTTGTTATTTTGGTAAAGCTAGTAGATTTATGTAATTAAATTTTAGTGGGAGTATTAGTAAAATAGAAAAATTTAATTAGGTAATTCTCCCCACTAGTTGGCAACACCGTTATTGTAGCTGGTGTTCTTGCTTTGTATTGTGCGTCACTGCGAATTAATAAATATTTTCCGAATTATAAACGCTGTATTAGTGTAGAAACCCATAATCCCAATATACATGAATACCTAAACATTTTTAATATGACGTCATTCCTCTAGGTCTGATATCTGAGCCACTACATAAGGTTAAAATATTCCATTTCAGTCAAACTAAAAAGAATTTGTAAGTGAAAAACATGTGTCAAACGTTACTTGTTATTATTTTAGAGGCAGGTAGCCATCGAACAACAAGTTATTTACATTCTAAATAAATCGTTAAAAAAAACTTTCATTTTTTCACTAAGATCGAACATTTTAACCTTATGTAGTGACTCAGATAACAGACCTAGAGGAATGACGTAATAATAAAAAATGTTTAGGTAGTCATCTACTATCATAATAATCAGAGATGTGAATTATTTGAAATACATGTATTTAAAATACAAATAC
Source organism: Amphipyra tragopoginis (assembly GCA_905220435.1). Taxonomy (NCBI): domain Eukaryota; kingdom Metazoa; phylum Arthropoda; class Insecta; order Lepidoptera; family Noctuidae; genus Amphipyra; species Amphipyra tragopoginis. The sequence goes on along the minus strand of HG992021.1, from coordinate 89,277 downwards.
AAAATACCTATTTTTATTTTGCATTTGAAATACTTTTTTTCAAAATGTATTTTCTATTTTATTTGAAATACTTTTTAAAAATATTTAATATTTGTAAAATGCAAAATGGTTTTGTTAATTTTTTTAATTCATGTTTTATATTTTTCATTCTTAAATTCTTGTTATTTACTTGAAAGAGTATTTATGCCAAGTTTCAAGTTTATAAATACTGGAAATAAGATTTTTCAAATAAACTTTATCACCCCTTTTCACTCCCTTAGAGTGCGCTTTCGCTGTAAAAAACAACTACTCTCCAAATTTCAAGTTTCTACCTTTAGCGGTTTAGGCTGTGCTAGAATCTTACATTAGGATTTGTTCTTTATATGCATGTATGTGTATATAGATGATTTTTCCAATCTTTAAATCGCTATATCTCATGAATTCGCAGATTCAACATGAAAGAGGAATTCTTTGGTCAAATACCAGTGTTAAAATCAGTGAAAAAAGGTATTTTATTTGAAAAACCTATTTTGAAAATACGTATTTTGCATTTTGTATTTAAATACTTTCATTGAAAACCATTTTGTATTTTTTTTTGAAATAAAAATATAACCAAGCATTTGCATTTTGAATTTAAATACTTTTAATACACTATTTTGCACATCTCTGATAATAATTGTATATACTTTTCTTTGGCCGGCTACTTTGAATTTTGGTCCAAAAATGTATGAAGCTTGTCAGGTCTCCTTACATGACTATTTTAACTTCAGCATCGTCGGTCAAAACTGAGTTCAAATGTAAACTCACATAAATTGACGCGCGACACCCCTACGCAATAAGTCGAAGGAAACAGTGGAGCCACAAATAGCGCGCGAGTGGACGACGCGACGTCGCTAATGGCGATAAAAAATAACTTCCTGTTTCTTATTATAATGTGCAGCTATGCGAGATCTGGTGCACTCGGACAGTTGACTGTTGTGCTCAATAATACTAAATTGCATAGATGTTTTTTAACAAGGGTGCAACTCTACACTGAAGCAAATAGAAGCCACCGACTTCTGAAACTGTTAATTTTATATTATGCTAATTATTTTACTCCTTTTAGTATTTCTTTGAAGTCGGTTTTCACTTTTTTTTAAAGTTTATTTTTTATTAAATACGTTTTAGTGTCATAATTTTAACCCCCTCCATCATGACCCTTCTTTTCGGCTTTGACGTAGTCGGGCATAAAAAGTCCTTTCAAATATAATGAAAACATTCCAAAGGGGAGAGGGGGGAGGGGGGGACACGCACCCCCTCCTCTTTTCCAGTAGTCAGTTTCCAATAACAAATATAAACAAAGCAATATTAGTAATTTGAGAATTTTGCTTTGATCCGATGAGGAGTTCCGTTCCTATATATCTCTCAAGTTCATGGTCTAATCATAACAAAATTTATATGGGACCAATCGGGAAGTATACCCTTTCGAACAAAAAAATATTTTTTCAAATCGGTTCATAAATGACGGAGATATGAGGTAACAAACATAAAAAAAAAACAACCGAATTGAGAACCTCCTCCTTTTTGAAGTCGGTTAAAAAGATGCAGTGCGCTGACCGCCCTGGAGTTTTTTTTTTATCCGACTCCGCGACAGCAAAGACAGGGTTATGTTTTTCACGCGTATCTATATAAGTATCTATGTCTATAGGATTCTTTATACCCTCGAACCATCCCAAATCCCAACGGCTGGATAGATTTTAATGAAACTTTACTTGGTGTCTGGCGGTTAGAGCATGTCATGCTCACTCAAATGCCCTGCTGATGGTGCCGTGTGTGTTGGACCGTGCGGTTCCCTACGAAATGGTTGAGCTGAGCGATGCTGATACATGCGTCATGTTCGTGAACCGGCGCCGTCAGTTGGGACTGGTCATCTCTAATCTGCCATGGCAAACGAATTGTAGGTACCAGTAAAAGGGAAGCCGGACCAAAAAAATGCTTACCTTGCTCAAGTGTGATGCGTGAATTCCAGTAACTACTCGTTTCGAAAGGGAAGCCGATAGGAATCGAGTTGTATGGAGCCTTCGCCACTGGTAGGTATAGCATATCTCTTACATTGTTCTCACATTTAGTTTTCTTATTCACAATGTATTTATTTATTTATGTAACCAAATTTTTGTAAATATTTGATGAAAAAGAGTAACCATGGAGTTTATTGATCGTTCTTCTCCATAGGAATCTACACTTTGGAACGCGGCAGTAACTTCTTTTTTGTCTCGACTATTCAAAAGTACCTGTAAATGGTCTAATTGAAATAAATGCTTTGACTTGACTTTGACTTGAATGAGGTTTCTATCGATTCGTCTAAGTTGTGCGATGGTTATAGGCTAGGTTTTGTTTTGATAAAAACAAGATGGCGGCGGTAGAAACAAAAAAAAAAAAGTCGCGCATCATATCTTGTGGGGTATCACTGAACAGGTCTTTTAAAATCAACATGATGTTTCCTTCACCATTTTTCAGCCATAAGCTCCGTTTAGAAATTACACAACCTGAAAAATGTGTGGGATCTACATTGCCGACAAGAGCTAGTGATGGTAGGTATATTAAATGAGGTGTCTGTAGATAGATTTATTTAAGCTTCATTAAAACGGTAGGGATTTATAGATAGGTACGATATCTTGACAAAATAATCCCACCAAAAACATTAAATGTAAAAAATGTCTCACTATTCAATCTTTCCACCGTAAAAGTTTTGAGATCTCATAGAAGCCAAGTCCTATTCAATTTATTTTGTAGTTAGTTATCTATCTAATGACTGTATCAATAGTTTTATTTATATTATAATTATTGGTTTTTTCACTGTTGCTTAATATTTTTGTAATACTTTCGAGATTTGTGATAAAAATAAAAACTAAAATGTATTCTACAGCAAAAGAGTTATTTAAAAAAAATCAGAATTACTATTTTAATATCTTTAACGCAAGTGTCCCGTTCCAGAAACTTTCAGTATGGCTCACGTACATGGCTTTAGATAACCATTCATTTGACTCAATCCTTTCGCCGCTTCTATGCAGTTAACATGTCGTTTAGTCTATAAAGCTATTTGCGCATTTTCGCCTCCCAATAGAAGTTGAATAGTCACAACAGTTGTCCTAATTAGAGCATTCCTATTAAATATTGTGTGCAATCGCGATGCGGAAGCGATGCGACACAACACACATTTTTATATCGCGCTGTACCAGTCCGCTAATACGCATATAACAACACATCTACTAAAACGTCTCAATCAGTAGGGAACTCATTAATCACTGTGAGGGTGCGGGCTAGTGGTGGTTAATAAAACGTATAGCGCCAAAATATAACAGACTATGTGTACATAGCGTATAGCGTTTGCTACAGCGGCTCTGACTTCGCGGTATATTATAACGCCTCAACCTACTCAACGAATAAAAGTCTAAACGCGCACAGCGGGGCCAGAACGAGATATAGCAAGATAGCGTAGCGACTAGCAACAGCGCGTAAGGGAATGAAGTATTATTATATTCTTTAGTGTACAGCGCGTTGCGAGATAACATTTACCGCGCATCATCAAGTCCGTTTAGCGTGTTGTTAAATAAAATTATAGCGTCTCCGCGTTCAGACTGCGCCTGAGTTTTGTAACACCGCGTTATAATGATAGCGTATAAAATAACAGACTAAGTATATGAATATATTTTATAGTTTATAACACGTCTACAGTTTATAGCGGATTTGAACATCACTAGTAGTGCGGGCGCCGGGAGGTGAGCGGTGACGCGGGGCAAGCTTTTCAATTTTTTGTATCGTCGGTAATCAGTCTGATGATATAATTATCGCTATGCTATTGATACCACTGAACTAGATTGCATTTGCTGGAAAAAGGATGAACAATCAAAGTTGATGACTTATTAACTTAATTAAGTTATTCACAATTCTGTTAATTAAGTCAGTCGCAGTACATACCTCTTCAACTTGGCTGAGTGAGGAGCGACTGCCCCAGTCGTCCCACGTCTCTCTCTCACCTGCAACAATCGTTTATATGTATTTGAAACTTATAAAAATAATATAAAGTTATACAAAACCAAGAGGTGTTCTAAAGGCTTTCAAATGCTTCAATACAGTGTGGAGAAATGAGGTGTGATGTTCCTCCAACCAAAGGGAGGATCCTCCAACCAGGCCGAGTCTTGTGCCTGGCGGACTACTGCCCAACGGTTGATGTTGGGAGGTTGTATCAAATCAAATCAAATCATTTATTTCTTTGCAAACATGGGTAAAAGATACGTAGATGTTTTTCTTAAAAAATAGTTCTCCATATTTCACCGTCACATGGGTATGCAAATAGTAAACATAACAAACAAAAAATAAACTTTAAAAAAAAGTAAAAACCGACTTCAAAGAAATACTAAAAGGAGTAAAATAATTACCATAATATAAAATTAACAGTTTCAGAAGTCGGTGGCTTCTATTTGCTTCAGTGTAGAGTTGCACCGACTTCTGAAACTGTTAATTTTATATTATGGTAATTATTTTACTCCTTTTAGTATTTCTTTGAAGTCGGTTTTTACTTTTTTTTAAAGTTTATTTTTTATTGAAAACGTTTTATTGAAAACGTTTTAGTGTCATAATTTTAACCCCCTCCTTCATAACCCTTCTTTTTGGCTTTGACGTAGTCGGGCATAAAAAGTCCTTTCAAATAATACCTTACACGATATAATGAAAACATTCCAAAGGGGGGAGGGGGGGACAAGCACCCCCTCCTCTTTTCAAGTAGTCAGTTCCCAGCAACAAATATAAACAAAGCAATATTGGTAATTTGAGAATTTTGCTTTAATCCGATGAGGAGTTCCGTTCCATATCTCTGAAGTTCATGGTCTAATCATAACAAAATTTAAATGGGACCAATCGGGAAGTATACCCTTTCGAACAAAACAAGAATTTTTCAAATCGGTTCATAAATGACGGAGATATGAGGTAACAAACATAAAAAATAAAAATAAAAAAAAAATACAACCGAATTGAGAACCTCCTCCTTTTTGAAGTCGGTTAATAAAATAGATTAAAATCATTGAAGCTACAATACAATAAAAGAATAGAGAGAACATAAGTATGTCAACCATAACAACATAACTATCTCAATCAGAGTAACAGTAATGAATGAAATTTAGGTACAAGCCCATACAAATTCAAGAGGGTGCAATACAATGCTTATAATAAATCTTCATGCTCAGTCAATACCAATTTTATAAAATGTAATGTCAAAATGATAAGAAATTAAATAAAACAATTTTTTAAGTATTATGATTAGTACAGGTCATATCGCAATTATGGGGTAAAAACCTTATTATAATAATATAAATTAAACACAGAATCAAAATAAATCGGATGAAGCAGGTTTAGCATCTTTCATTCAAATAATCATTAATTGTATAATAACATTTCGCAACTAAAAATTCGTGTAAACATTTTTTAAATAAATCTATAAGTAATCTTAATTTCTATGATATGTTTAGGCAGTTTATTGTATATTTTGGGTGCCATTTCTAAAATATTTTTACTAAAAATAGCTTTTTTATGCTGTGTTATGCATATTTTATTTTTATGGCATTCGTTCTTTAGGTGGTTATATAAATGTAGATTTGCTTTAACATAGCTAGCTATTTCATATATGTAAAGACACGGAAGTGTAAGCAGCTGAAGGTTTTGAAAATGTGGTTTACAACTATCTGTGCTTTGTATGCCACATATTGCCCTTATGCATTTCTTTTGTGCTTTGAACGCCATTTCTCTATCTGGCGAGTTCCCCCAAAACATAAGTCCGTAACGTAATGTTGATGAGACATATCCGTGGTACGCTGTTAACAGTGTTGCCTGGTTTGCTACTTTTCTTAAGTTATAAAGGGCATAGGAACACTGGCAAATTTTTTTGCAAACATTTTCAATATGTATTTTCCAATTCAGGTTTTTATCAATCCAGATACCTAAGAATTTAGTGTGATCCGTGTCCCGAATAAGTTTGTCACCATATCGGACATCTAGTTTTTTATTTTTTGCTCTTTGTTCAAACGAAATGAAGGTTGTTTTTTCTAAATTTATTTTTAGGTTATTTTTGGTTAGCCAGGTTATTATGTCATTTAGGTTATCGTTTATCTCTTTTTCGAATGTCTCATCATTTTTACTTTTAAATAATATTGTGCTATCATCTGCGAATAAGATCATAGGATTAGTAACAATTTCAGGCATGTCATTGATATATACTATGAACAATAATGGTGCAAGGACACCGCCCTGCGGTACTCCAAATAAGCATTTGCGATATTCAGATGTATATATAATTTCTGTTTTGGTATATGGGCAGATTTTCTTAATGGATATAAATTGTTCTCGATTAGCAAGGTATGATTTAATAAGTTCAAGGATATTGCATCTGATGCCACATTTTTCCAATTTGTTTAGGAGTATTTTATGGCTGACATAGTCAAAAGCCTTAGTCATGTCCATAAATAATGCAACCACAGGAGTTCTATCTATACTAATATTATAAAGAGGTAGAATTTGTTTGTTTGTTTGTATGTAGGGGGTAATCTCCGAAACTACTCATCCGATTTCAAAAATTCTTTCACCAATAGGAAGCTACGTTATCCTTGAGTGCTATAGGCTATATTTTGGGATCAAAAAATTAGGGATCCTTAAATTAACGCGAGCGAAGCCGCGAGCAAAAGCTAGTTGTCGATATTTGTGAGAACGTGTTCAACAAGCGCGTACATAGCGGAATTAATGCTTTTATTTTTCCTGAAACCATATTGTTCACTGATTAAGATTTTGTTGGTTTCTAAGAAAGAATATATACTTTTATATAATATTTTTTCAAATATTTTAGAAAAGACTGGAATTAATGCAATAGGTCTGTAGTTACTAGGATCTTGCCTGTCACCTTTTTTAAACATAGGTTTGATAACAGAGATTTTCAGTTTATCGGGAAATATGCCTTTCTCAATACAATTATTGACAATGTGACTTAGTATTGGAGCAATAATGGATGATGTAGCCTTAATCACTTTAGTGGTTATATCGTCATATCCAACGCTATTAGTATTTTTCAGAGAATCGATTATTTGAATAATGTCAGCGGGTACCGTGGGTATCATAAATATTGAATTATAATTTGTGTTAAATGTCAGCATATTATTGTAGTTAATGTCACTCTGAGATTGAATTTGGTTTATAAAATATTCATTAAATGATTCCGCTATTTGTTCTGGACTGTTTATAACTTTATTGTGTATCATTAACTGGTTTATTCCTTCTTTTAGGTGATTTGCTTTCTGTGTATTAATTATACTCCACATAACTTTGCTCCTGTTTTCAGAATTATGTATAAAATGACTATTTTGTGCTTTTTGTGTTTGCTTGATTATGTGTTTCAATCTATTAGTGTATGTTTTAAGTTTGCTTTTATTATCTTGGTTGGGTGTCTTTCGATATTCCCATAGCATTGCCCTTTTCCGTTGAGAGCATTTTTTCATTCCCGTTGTTATCCACTTAGGTCTTTTATTTACCGAAACTTTAATTCTATCAATTGGAAAGCATAAGTCATAGAATAGTTTATATAGGTCGTGGAACTCATTAAATGCATTATTGGGATCGGAGCAGATAAATACATCATGAAACGTTAAACTTTGAAGGCATTCTCTAAATTTTTTGATGTTTTCATCACTATAGTCGCGTTTGTGTATGAACCAGTGAGAGTGCAGGTTTTCTTGACACGACATTTTAGTAGTTGCGCTGTATGGTCAGATATAGCCAATTCTCTAACCTCACACTTGCTGCCTCTGATATTATGAATAATGTTGTCAATACAGGTCCCACTGCATAGGCGCGTTGGTGATCGAGTACCCAAAGTCAGATTATAGCTGCGTAGTATATTTTGAAAAATGACAGAGGTTTTGCTATTTTTACAAATATCTATATTAAAATCTCCACACAGTATGATCCTGTTATTACGTTTCAAACAAATTTCTTTTAAGATCATATCTAAATTATCAAAAAAAGTAGATACTTTGTTTTTGTTATTATTTGGGGGTCTATAAATACAAATAATTATGATAGGGTGGGAGGAAAGTTGTATCGCACAACATTCTATTTGATGAGGGATGGCCCATTTTTTTACATTGACGATTTCATATTTATATGTGTTCTTGATTAGAATGCATGAGCCCCCGTTTCTATCATGTCTAGCGTAGCATGTTGCTAGTGAATAATTAGCAATATGCAAGTGTTGATGATCACCCTTTTTCATGTTATGTTCTGTTATGCAAATGACATCAATTGACTTACCTTCTTCAGATAGTTCACTTAGATGTACACCTAATAGATCCGACTTACTTATTAGACCATTGATATTTTGGTGCATTATAAATATATGGTTATACACGAAAAAGATCATGGTTATTGAAGCCGTTGTCTTCAAGCTTATTGTTGTTTTTTTTTCTGACTGTTCAAATCGATCTAAATCGTATAGCATATTGCATACAATTCGGTCGTGTATGTTTCTTATTCCGAAGTTATTTATTTTCCCAGTTCTGTGGGAGAACATCGCAGTCGTTCGTTAGATCGCGGTTACTATCAAAGAAGTATGCATATTCATTAGTTTGTAAATCTAAATACAGGAGATTGTTAAACATTTCTACTTTAAAATTATATATTGGAGCACCTGCAACTTAAGTGGCTGCACAGATAATTACATTGGTGTGATTTACTTTTTGCAGGGATGCTCTAATTTTGTTTATTATGTTTATGTAGTCTTTTTCTTCTTTTATATCATTTTCCCCGATAAAAAGTATGCAGTAGTCGTTTGGGGTGAAACCTTTTAGTTTAAATTCAATGTCGCTTAGAAGACCTTCTGCGCTGCTGTTAGTCCTGATGTAGTGACAGAAGTGAGAGTAATTTGAGTAGACTTCTTGAATTGTAGACAAGGACCCCTTGGTTGTGCTGCTGGTTAAAATACACAATTTGTTTTTTTGTGTAGGTTTTGTAGTATTGTTTGCCGGCTCTTCATTATTTTCATTTAGAGACAACTTGGGTACTTTCTTTAGTTTGTTCGGCGAAAAAGTCGTTTGTGTCTCCTTGTTCTGCATGATGGACATGTTTCCTTGACAATTCATTTCCAGGTCATTTATAATTGTCTCATTAATGCTTCGCCAACTGCGTTCATTATTTTTGTTTGGAGTTTTTTTATTGTGTGTCGGTGTTATAGTTTTTCTGCATGGTGTGGAGCATATTTTCTTGTATGTATTGGTTGTTTTGATAATTTTTTGTAGGTCCGATTTCAAACGAAAGTTTTCACTGTTTAGGTTCTCAATTTCATTGTGTGCACTCGATAATTGCATTTTTAGTTTTTTTATTTGTTCATTTAGATCACCTATAATGTAACTGTTATCATGAAAACTATCTGGAATGCTCATCATTGTGGTATCTAATATGGCTTTCTCGCAACTATTTGATATGTTGTATACAAGGTGTAACATAAACAAGTGTACAACCTCTTAAGGGATCATTGTACTCATCATTATGAACAACTTTTAATAAGGGAACAAACCAGGAATCGCGAAAAAAAAACGGCTGTTCCCTACATTAATGTTCGCGTATCTCGACAAAATGCAGGGAATGGCTGTTTTTTTTTCGCGGTTTCTTGTTTGGTCCCATAGTAAAAGTTGTTCATAATGATGAGTGCAGTGACCCCTTAAGAGGATGTGCGTTATTTATGTTACACCTTGTATATGCATAATGACAAAATTGTCTTATTTCCATGTGAAATTATTTTTATTTACTTTATACAAAAAATCTTCATCCCTGATTTAGATAAATATTAAAAAAAATGGAGCTTAAATAAAACCTTAATGTAAACAGCTCATCATAGCTAAGGATGGATAGATTTTAGGGTATTTTTAATGAAATGTTTGAACAGCTGTTTCTCTCAAACTATTGACTTTTGGGGAAAGTGGTAGAACAAAAGTTACTCATTGTTATGGGTACTTTAACACCCTTTCGGATTAGTACCCTCTTTCCAACTAAGCTTGTATGAGGTGTTAAAGCCCTGTTTAGTCTAAACAATTGTTAACACAATTCAGTGTTAAGTGTGTGTTGTTTGTACTTACAGTAGCTGGCTTCACTGCTGGCCTCCATGCTGCGCCGCTGCGCGCTCGGAGCCTGCATCACTCACGTCCAGTCAACACTGCACTCTAAACATAAAGCTGCTGTTACAAACACATACCATGTTCATCTGTTATAATTAGGGATTGGATTTTCGGATGCATTTTTACCTAAAGTTAATTTTTAGCTACGAAAGTATGGAAGCGGCTTCTTAACCGGTTGCGCACCGCTCGTCGTCCCAGGAGGACACTTAATGGTCTTATCTAATGTGTCTATAATTACCGTGCTTGAAGTTTTAATATATATTTTTTGTAAGAAAAAACCCGGGATGCCAGGAACACCGGGAATGCATAACTAGTCGGGTGTAAAATATGGAAGAAAAATCTTAAAATTATTTATTAAAAAAACTCCAGGATTCTTGGATTGCATAATTATTTAAAATTAATGTTTAACCCCCAATGCAAATATGGGTGTATGTAGAGAGTAAGAAAAAGAATGGTGTGTGTTGATAAACCAAAAAAAAAAACATAAATTAAAGTAATTGTCCGGGAACCGCGGGAATTTTTGATACAAAAGCGCGTTCCATATTAAATTAGCAAACATCTAAAGTTCAGGTGAATATGCATCCGAATATCCAATCTCTAGTTATAATATATACTTAAGGTATGTTCAGGTAATACATTCTCTGTGGTGACTTAATTTCAGTTTAAATAATGTAATTTTTGAAACTTTTAGTTTAACTGTTATTGTAATAATTTGATTATATTTTACATACATGTTACCAGTTAAAGTTATAGACTTTAAAAAAAGAAGATCTCTGTTTGAGCTGTATGTATGTATGTTTGTGATTATCTCGAGAACCATTGGTCACATTTCAATGTGTTTTCAGTAATTAAATGAGCTGTACCCATACAAACTCCTTACATATAAAATATTTCTTAAATGTTGATAATTTATTCATGATTCATCATGTATCTCTGGCATTTCTGAATTGTTTTTTTTTGTTTATTATGTTTAGATAAATGACTATAGAGTGGATAGAGAGGACCAGTAATTACAATAGAAATCTCTAACAAGGATTCTGAATAAAGTTATCAAATGCTTTTTATAACTGTTAAAAATATCTTCCATACTCAAGTCAAGGATAGTTTTGTTTAAGGTTTAAAGTTATTTAGGTGTAATTATACAATTTTCTTCTTCTAAAAGTAACTCTTTAGAATATAAGAATCTAATAAGTAAGTAGGTACTTACATAAAAACCATTTCATTTTGTTCACAAAAACCTCACGTTAACCACACAAAACTAAACAGAGGCACTGTGAATCACTTAAACGTGAACTTGCACTATAGTTTTACTACTTTTTGCTTCACTTTTAGTCCAAAAATAGCCTAAATGTGCGGCACCACACGCCCACATGAACTCGCGCACAGAACTACACAGAACTCACTAATTATATCATCATTATGGATGCACTTGGTGTCGCACGTTAAAGGGATACTATATAATACAGTTTTCATTCACAAATACTACAGTATTGTCGGTGTTTGTGTTTAAAATGAAAGAGTTCATTGTACTCTGTGTTTACAATCTAATGTCAAAGTGTCAAATCGATCACTGCGGAATACGTTCCGTTTGACGTAAATCTTGCTTTTTAAATCAAACACAAATAATCATGAATAAAATGTATTCAGCTATAAATATTTCTGTGTCATCTTAGAAAATTAAAACAATCAAAAAGAAAGAAATAAAATGATGTTTGTTCTAATTTAGCTTCCCCTTTTAGTTTTAATCTTAGGAATATTTTCTTGATAAGATTTAGGTAGCGAAGTGATAAAAGGAACGTTTTGGTTAAGGAGAAGTTTGTTTACAATAACTTGAGAAAATACCGGAGTTTCATTATCTCCGTTTGATCTCAGAATGAAAGAATAACATTTGTAATTATTTGGGTTACTAAAGATGATGACTTTGAGCATAGAATTGTAACACCGATGTGCTAATGGAATCGAGATTGATTGTATTTAAGTTATAAATTGTTACTGAATTATAAACTTCTTTTTCGCCATTTCATTAGGTAGTTCAGGGTAGTTTATACCTATCTTACAGATTACGAATTCAGTGATCGTTTACAATCCTGATTCTTATGACGAAATTATCAAGTCTTGCCAATCAATCAAATCAAGCTATCCTAGGCCATGGGTGTAGCCTCAGGGCATAAAGGAAGCAGGTAACCAGCGCCAACCTATTGGCGCTTATCGGACTGGTCCGTGCAGGTAACCGCTACTGGGAAGTGGGTAGAAGCAGGGGCTGGCATTTTTTAACAAAAATACGCCTTGTTCCCTTGCAAATACAGCAACAAATGACAGCCTACCAGCGCTGATCGGAGCAGGTCGGAACTTGTCGGCGACGTTCGGAGCTTGTCGGCGCTGTTTCGCCACACAGTATAGAGACTACCAGCACCGACTAACTGCGCGGACCAGCACCGACAAGCGCTGGCAGATCGGCGGCGGAAACCCGCGCCGGTAGTGTGTACGCACTCAGAGTGGGAGGGATAGAGCGTTTGCGTTACCTGGCCACTGGCCCGGGACATAGGTGAAGCCAGGATTTTGTCCAAGGTGGGCAAAATCCTAGCTACTTACGCCATTATCCCGGGCCAGTAATGGACATAGGCAACAGATACAAAAATAAGGCAAAACATCTGTTCAAGTAAATATTTATTTAATAAATGCATCAACAATCATAATTATTCCTTGCTCTTCTTAGAAGGTGACTCGTCGTCTCTGGCGCTGCTCCGTCTCTTTCTATCACTGTTCTCTGTCTCCTCCTTACTCTCGCGACGTCTCTTTCTATCATTGTTTTCCTTTTCTTTCTCCTCCTTAGTCTCTGGCACGTATTTCTTGACGCGCGCCGGTTCTGGAGAGTATGCCCAGAGTAACATTTCTATGTGTTCTGCAGTAGGCTCGTCTTTCTCGTTGAACAGTTTTGCGTCCGCATGCTAGAATTATTAGGAAATAATTAAAAATCAATCTTTGGAAGAATGTCTTTTTGAAGATGTTATTACTGGCTATTATAGGATATGAGACTGATTATACCGATATGCTGTGCATTCTGCTACTAACAAAAGAGGTATTACAGACCGACATAATTTGGCGAGATAATCATACAGCTGGCCACCTCAAAATTCTAGTACAAATTATTGTAAACTATGACTACTATAATTATGAGCAAGCACACGTTTTATTAGTTTTTTATTTCAAAAGACCAGATTTCAGGCACTTTTAAAACTTCAAAACTAGGTGCACGGTTCCAAAATGTATACTCTACGGAGAAGAGCCGGCAAGAAACTCTATGATATTCTTTTTAAAATAAAATAGTTTATCATGACAATTCCTTATGAGTAGGTAGTGTGAGAAATATTTTGATAATAATGCATGTAACAAATAAACTCATATAAGAGAAACAAATTAAAAAATATGACTTCTAGGATTGCCATAGCAGTTAACCACTGCTGACCAGTCCCGACAGACAGCACCCGTTCACGAGCACGACGTGCACATCCGCATCGCTTAGCTCAACCATATTGTAGGGAACCCAACGACCAGATATACAACACCATCATCAGCAGGACATTCAAGTGAGCATGACAGCTCAGGATGCTCATAATCATGACTGTGGAATATTACGTGCAACAGTGGACTACAAGAAGCCTTAGATGTTATGAGATAAAAACAAGCCATCCCTTCCACATCTGTGGTGTGGTGGGTATTAAAGAAGTCAAAAGGCTGAACAGTATTGTCCCCTGTTTCTCAATAACAACTAACAGCGATTACCAATCCATGTATCAAATGTAGTGCTTTTGATATTTTTATTTTATGACCTAGTAATGTTTGACCCTCGTCGCACCTAGGAGCTCGCGAATCCAAGTAGACGGGCGCCCACGCTTGGGCGGGCCCGAGTAGGCTAGGGCCCGGATTGCCATCTCCACCCTGACTCTATGGCCAGTCCGACACTGCCTGTTGTAACTTATTAATACAGGGTGTAAATGAAATCGTGTAATTCCTTCAAACCTCGTGAACTGGTGACACAGATTGACGTAGCACTAGTTTTTTTAAGGTAAAGCATTTTTTTTTCAAAAGTGCAATCGTATTTTCTTTTTCTGAGTCATTTTGGCGCCCCAAGCTACCTGACTGCACGTAGCGATATCGCTCTAGCCAGCTGTGTCGCCATGCTTTCATTTATTTATGCATGGCATGAAATGTCATAGCAAAAAAAAAAAATTTTTTTACAAAAAATAAACATTTAAACCTTACTGTTTGTTTTTGATTAGACCACTTAAAATAACCGCAAGAAATAAAGATTTTATTTTTCATTTTTAATCAAGCTCAATCTCGTGTAGGGTTAATCTATACCAGTATAGATCATGTGATTTTAAGGAATTACACGAATTCACTTACTCTCTGTAGAGATTCCCCTATACCCCTCTCTTATTATGACAATTTCCCCTTTAACAGTAAATTGTAGCGATCATGGAAGTTGGTCAACAGTCGATCTTAATAGGGTGATATACCTTCTCTTTAAGCTCCTTAAGTGCAATATTTCTGACGATGTCCCAAGTCTTGCCGTTCTCTTGCTCGGCCACAGTGCGCAGGCGCTTGTACTCGCCCCGTACTGAACTGTAGGCTGCGATGAAGGATTTCTGGAAAACAATGAGACAAAGTGTAAATGTAGTAGGTATCGTTGATATTAATATTGACCCTCGATTCAGGCGTTCATTATTAAGCTTCCTCTGACCACATCCGTTGTTGTGTCCTACACTGACTGATGAAGCTCTGACAACCGATAAAAGGCGGGAGAACAATTCGAGCGGCAATAGCCGAACTACTAAGAGCGGTTACGCACTGAATCCGTGAAAATACGGATATAAAAAACTCGGACCGAATTCGGATACTGCTTTACTTACTGCATCCGATCTGAATTCGTGAAAATACGGATCTAGAGTCTAAAAAACTCGGACCGAATTCGGATATTGCTTACGCACTAATCCGATCTCTGATCCAAATCCAAGCAATTCAGGGGCCATCTTTGGCATATCTACGTCATTCCTACGCAGAGCTCCGATTTGAATATGGGGTAATGCGAAAGCGTTCATACAAACATTACTACGGCTAGTTCGGTCCGTTAATATTTCTTCCGAATTGGAGACTCACGGATGACGGAGAGTAATCAGATGGCGGAAGTCGGATCTAGTGCGTAAACTACCATACAAATAGTTGTATGACTACTTCGAAACGTATTTTCTTGGATTCGGATCGGATGCAGTGCGTAACCGTTCTAAGGCCTCGGACTGATTGTCTAGAGCAGAGGTTCTCAAACTTATTTTGTCTACCGCCCACTTTGAGAATCAATTATTTTCTAGCGCCCCCTATTTTTTTTAACTTTACCACATCTTATGAGTCACAATCGCAATCATTACTTTTACAGCTGTTTACCGCCCCCCTGTAGGCCTCTAGCGCCCACAAGGGGGCGTTATTGCCCACTTTGAGAAAGACTGGTCTAGAGGTTGTGAGTTCGAACACTTCGAACCCGCAACACTAATATTGACGCCACTCCTGGTCCTAATACGAGTTATTAGGAATTAGGAAAGCTAGTAATAGGTAAGAGTATGCAGTTTAAAATGTAAGAAATCTTTTAAAAAAACTGAATGTCGCACTGCGGGCGGTTTATCTCCTCCTATGTTGCTTGCTGATGTGGACTATAATAGCCTAAGTGCTTAGTTATTACGTTTTTATGTACCTGTTGGTCAGTGACGTCATCTCCGGCAAGTTTCTCCGCGGTCCTGACGATGCCGAGGCTAATGTACGGGTTGTTCTGTTTGCTCAGGTGCATGGAGTCGAAGTCATCCAGAAACTTCTCGAAGATTGACATCGCTTCCTTGATGTTAGACACTTTTGTCTCGTCGCGAGTGCCTGCAATTAATATTAAATAAATGTTATGTTTAAAGAAAAGGCATTACTGCCCCACTGATTGACACGTGCCTCTTCTCATTTTGAGAAGAGTTAAGGTGAAAGCCGTAGCTGCAGGCTTGGTGAGGGTTGGCGGAGTCACAGCCCATTGAGAACTTTCGTGATTTTCGCCTGTTATGACTAGAGATCGGATATTCGGATGCATAGGAGTAAGATGTAGGTAGACTGTGCTATTACTACGTTTGGCACAATGGTTGGTGATCGCAGTATCTTGCTTGCGCGTTCTCTTAACGTAGTCCCTTAGTCGCTTTATACGACATCCACGGCTGGGGACGGCGTGGTCAAAACTTTGCTAGAACCAACAGAGAACACGATAAAGTATTTAATCACAACACTCACATGTAAGCACCCTCTTAGCGCGTCCTATGAGGCCTTTAATCGCGAGCTTCTGGTAGTCAGGGTCGCGTCCCTCCAGCTCCTTGAGGGTTCCCTCGGCTGTAGCGGCGTCTTTGAACCCGAGCCCCGGCACTGTGTCCGGAGGAAGCTCCTTCTTTTCCTTCTTCTCTTCCATCTCTACGTCGGATGATGACGAGCTCTGGAAATATTGTTAGGATTGTGTGTTTATGTAAATGTTTTATGTTTAGGGTTAATTTTAAATTGTGATCAATTTTTTGTATGAATATTTTAATATCTATGAGACGAGTAATTTTGTTATATCTGAAGTGTGTAGAACTTCACCTGACACAGAATAATAAATAGTACTCAGTTCCATCTTTACCATAAGGGCAAGTGGGGCACGAACCCAGGGCCCCGGGGCCTGATTGGGGCCCCGAAATGCCGATACCCAGTGTCTATCTATGCATTTATCATCCAAATCATCATTAAAAAACACATTCGTTTCTTAATTCAACGCACCATTAACAAAACACCCAGATATCCAGGATTGCTCAACAAAAATTTGCTCGGCAGAAGTTTCCTTTAATTTGAGACAAATTGCAACTTTTTTTGCCTTTTAAAAGGGCCCCAAACTGTGTGCCAAAGCGCCCCTGCATGGCCTAAGACGGCCCTGATAGTACTGCTAATAACGGCAGCTATTGGTGGTGGCAAAGCCTACATCGTGACGTAAGTAACTAAGAAGATACATACGTCATCACTATCACTCTTCTTCTCTACTTTCTTGTCTTCCTTCTTGTCAGTCTTCTTGTTCTTGTCGAGATCTGCGAGCCACTGCTCGAACACCTCCATTGCCTCCTTTATGTTCTTTATCTTGTCTTCTGCTTTTGTCACTGTAAACAGAAATATTTTGTTCAGCGCTACTTCATGATTTAATTAAATGCATAGGGCCACAGGTTTTAAACACTTCACGCCTGTATTCGTTGGTGTTAGGCAGACTTTTGATAGATATGATATACAGTACGTCGACCATCCATTGCCAATGACTGCATTAACACATTCGAGTCCACCACACTTTTCATAGAGCTCATACGCTATCCCGCCATACATATTGCTAGTGGACCTTCCAGGAGGGTCCTCGGCATTCCGTTTGCGCTGAGAGAGACCCCTCGAGGAGGGTTCCTGGCATTAGGTTAAAAACCGTGAAAAATACGCTACTACGTCGTAAAAAGGTGTTTGCTTGTTTCATGACGGTGAATTTTCCAAGAAAAACCTGCATTTAAAATGAGCCCTCTGAACGTGTTAAGTCTTTTGTGATAGTTATGGGGTTTGAGCTGATTGCAACAATTTATTTTCAGTGCTGTAACAGAAAAATCTCCTACAGATAAAGATAATTTATTTGTGAAAACATGAGTGTACAGTGCAAATTAGATTTGCAATGTAAGATGTTGGGTTTTTATATTTCGACCTAACATGTTTTGCCACATTATGGCGTACAAATTAAAGTAAAGCTTACGAAGCTTACTAAAATAACGGTTGCTACATAATTGCTAATTAAAATTGAGCTACATAATTGCAAAATAGAATTACATCGAGTGAGCTACAGAAATATTTGGCCAGAAACAAAAACAAAATGTCACAATAACTAACCTAACATAAAATCCCAATGACACTGCCTAAACTGGAAATCGAGCCCTTGACCTCATGCTCAGCAATCGCTCATGCGACCGCTCGTCTTATTGACTGATCAGCGAACTGAAATTATTTGAAGGGAAAAACTACGGTACTCACTTGACAGCACCCTTTTGGCCCTCCCCAGCAGTCCTCTCACCGTGAGCCTCCTGTAGTTCATGTCGTGTTGTTCTAACAAGCGCAGAGTCTCCACGGCCTTTGCCTTGTCTTTGAAACCGAAGCCCGAATCTTCTTTGTCGTCTTTACCCATGATTCTGTAATGAAAAAAAGGTTTATTAGTACTCTTCTCTAAGTTTCTTGACATAATCTAAATAAAAAGAAAAGTCCTGACTGACTGACTGATTACTGACTCATCAACGCCCAGCCCAAACCATTGGACCTAGAAAGCTGAAATTTTTCACAGAGGTTCCCTTTATAATGTAAACAAGGAATCAGGATGGATTTTTTGAAATTCAACCCCTAAGAGAGTTAAATAGGGGATGAAAGTTTGAATGGAAAATCGTCACTTAACGGGTTCAAAATTTTTCGCAAGCGAAGCTGCGGGAAAAAGCTAGTACTCAATCAATTTCATCATATAAATGACGGTCGGTTTATTTTTTATTAAACGTAGCACATGAGTGACGGGAGGAAGCCGGGAGGAGGCTGCTAGTCTCTATCTTTGGAAGAAACTAAGTACATAGAAAAAAAATAAGAAATAAAAGTTTTGTAATTTGAATTTGACACGACAGGACACTAATTTTAGATATCTAACTGGTATAACCAGATGCGGCTGAACAGCAGTATTTTACACGGAGCGACTGTCATCAGACCTCCGCAACACAGTTACTGGACAATGCCAGCATCCTAAGGTTAGATCGGTTGTCAGACTTTCGGGCTTCTGACTACCCGAAACGAATGTCATATGTATTCGTATGATACCCTGGTCCGATGTCTTAACTTGCATTCCGAGACACGGAGGGGTACGATTAGGTTTGCCAACCTTTATGTGTGAATTTACTGGGACTTTGGCAATTAAAATGCGGGACGTGGCAAAAAAAGGCGGGACCCAACCGTCAAAGTATAGGGAGCCGAAAAATACAATTAGAAATTATTTTTTCTAGCTAAACAAAATGTGTGTTCACTGAATTCTGACTTCTGCCCGAAGGTTTAGCCGTCGATATGATAAAACGGGACAATTGGCGTCCCGCGCACGTCTTTCGCGGGACGCATCCTCTAAAGCTCTAGAAACGGGACGTCCCGGCTCTCGCGGGACGGTCGGCAAGCCTAGGTACGATCTGTATCAAACCGTCTCCCATCCAAGAATTGACAGCGGCAAGCGCTGCTTAACCTTGCAAATAGCTCATCCGCGCGTTTGTTGATTATATTACTTAATAACTATTATAAATGTATAGATGGATGCACCTCCCTGGAAATAATTCTGGCGGCGCCCGTGACTGTGCCCGCAATTTCTTCAATATTAATAATATCATAGCAACAGATAATCAATAGATCGACATGATGTAGGTACTAGGGCGAATACTGTCATAATAACGCAGCAGGTGATCGCCGTATGACGTTATTATTACCACCAATGCCTGCCACATATTCCCTTAATTGTGTCGTAAAACATCACACCCACACCATCATTGTAAAAATGCTACAAAGTACAGAAACAGCCGCGTTGTTCCTGGAAAATATTACGTCTTATAAAAGGTGAGTAAGGAATGCACTCTACGGGATGAAAATCATGGTGAGCTGTTTACAGTTCCGTTCTTAGGGCACGTGAGGCACGAGCCCAGGGATCCAGCCTGATGGGGTCCCTAAAATGCTATACAAAGCTAACCAATAGAGTGACTGAACAAGTACATGTTGACGTTTTCATTCGCATTTTTTTTATTCTAAAAGGGCCCCAAACTCTGTGTGCCCAAGGGCCCCTGCATGGCTTAAGAGGGCCCTGGCTGTTTACAACATAATGATATCACAAATCTATTTTCCAAAAACATTAACTTTTAAGATTTAACTTGCATGTGTAAGTAAGTATATATTTTTCTCATCGCCATAAAAAGCAGGCTTTGTATAACTTAAAACCTGACTTCTCTAGGTCAAGAGCGTGCATTTTGAAATAAATGATTTCTATTGACTAAAGTAACGTGCCATGCTGGACAAAGGTCGTAGCTCACTTACACGACCCCGCTCCAAAACCGCTCCCGCACAACACCGCCTTAAACGGAGATGACTGCTCGCTGTCTACGAGCCAACAGCTAGCAGGCAACCAGCCATCCAAGCGCTTACAGCTGTTAGTCAACCAGCTGTTCCCGCGCTTACAGCTAGCTGTCAACTACATTGTCCACGCGCCGACCGCTTTCGCTTCCCGCCCACCGACAAGCTAGCAACGTACTTCAAGCGAGCAGTCTGCGTGCGTAATCTGCGCGGGTCGCTAATTGAAGTGCGTGATAAGCATGCGGTAAGCGAGACGTCAACTCGAGTGGTACGATGGCGGTAAGCTCGCTTACAACGTGCTATCTGCTAATTTGTGTTGTCAATGTAAAATATGTTTGAAGAGGACGCCCTGAAGCTCGCATTTCAATGAACATAATTTGCCGTGTGGGAGCGGTGTCGTATAAGTCGGCTACGACCTTTAGCCAGATTAAACATGTACAAAATGATGCATCAAACTCATTGGTCATGTAAATTATTATCTTAACTATCCATTTATGTAAACGCGTGACCAAAATCTTGTATTTGGGCATTACATCACGCTTCGATGATTTGAATAAATTATAACTTGAAGTAGTATTGACCTTAAGTATTACGTCATCGACAAAAAGGTACCACAAAATTGGCGGCAAATCTTGACAAAATGGAGTCGTGAATGTAAACGAAGTTGTTAATTCTCTTTGTATCTAATACTGTTGTTAGCGAGTCACGGTCGCACATGATTTACATAAATTATACAATATCGTCTGGCTTCAGCTAGACTTTTCAGTAGGAACGCTATGTACTTTGTAACTTTAGTTGCTGAATACATGAACACGCAGTGTTGCCACATAATAGTTCGATAACGTCGGGAAATAGATTTTCCAGAAATCCCTTAAACAATCATGGAGAGAAGTACAACATACCCAGTACATTCCTTATTTGCTACTTACAATAATAACATAAATTATTATTGTAAGATTTGCTTTGTTATGCATGTTATACTGCGTTATTCATGACTAGCTTTTGCCCGCGAATTCGTCCGCGTGAATGTCTTTTATTATTATGATTATGAAGCTATTGATTGATTCGTAACGTAATAGGAATGTACACATCAAAACACGGCTAGAATCTTTCGATTCTACCCGTATAAACAAACTAGCTTTCGCCCGCAGCTTCGCTTGCGTGAAATTTTGAACCCGTTAAGTGACGATTTTCCATACAAACTTTCATCCCCTATTTATCTCTCTTAGGGGTTGAATTGCGAAAAATCCCTTCTTAGTGGATGCCTACGTTACAAAAGGAACCTACTGTCAAAATTTCAACATTCTAATCCCAGCGGTTTAGGCTGTGCGTTGATAGATCAGTCAGTCAGTCAGCTTCTCCTTTTATATGTATCTATAGATTTTTGATACCTTCGTTAACATTATTGTAATTTTCCTACGGATCCCAAATTTTTTGATTATAAAATATAGCCTACAGCACTCAGGGATAACATAGCTTCCTATTGGTGAAATAATTTTTGAATCGGATGAGTAGTTTCGGAGATACAAACAAACCAACTTTTACCTCTTTATAATATTAGTTTATGTAGATATATATTTAATAGTAGGTATAATGAAATCGTGAATTTCCTAAAATTGCCAGAATAGTTTTTTTAAGCAAGTACTTCAAACAAGGATTTTTAAGCAAGTGGTTCAAATTACGTCTATCCTCCGGTTTCTGATTTGAGAATTCGGGTTAAGCAAATACTTAAGTGACATTTAAGCACAAAGTTGTCAAAACAATGCTTTAAAATCCGTAATTTTTTTTGACAACTCCATTTTCAAATGTTACATAAGCATTTGCTTATTCCGAATTCTCAACTCAAATCAGAAACCGGAGGTATGACTTCAAAACCCTGTTGATAAAATATACCTAGGTACTTAATTTGTGTGTACGAAGATGAGGAAGTTAAACATTTGTAAATAAATGCATCTTTACGTCAGATATTTTTTTATTGGTTTGATCTCAATGCGTACAAACTCAAGATTATAACCTGTTGTAACATATCGGTCATTGCCCCATTTGTAGGCTCACTGAAAAACAATTTTCAGTGAGCCTACAGTTTGATGTAGATATTTACATAAGTTATCTTCGGTACGGCAAACAAAATTATTTTATTATTTTTTTTAGCTTCTAGACGCTAAATACTGGATGATTTTTTTTTACCGTCTACAAATAAAATGGGTATAATACTGCCGTACGAGCAATAAACGCAGTAAGTTTTTTTTTTCAATAATGTACTTTATATGATAACCCAAACTAATAAGGTTTAATTTTCTATACTTTAAAATTGCACTTAGGTACTGCATTTATTGCTCGTACGGCAGAATAGGTCCGGTGAACGGAGTAGAAGGCTTCGGCTTAATAGTTTTTTTTTTCATTATCTTTTTATGACAATCAGTTCCGTCTTTACCATAAGGGCACGGGGGGCACGGGCCCAGGGCCCCCGGCCTGATATGGGCCCCGAAATGTCAAAACCCAGTGCCTTTGTATTTTTTATCGTCCAATAAATCAATTTAAAAAAACACATTGGTTTCTTAGTTCAACGCTTCAATAACAAAGCATCCAGATAGACAGCGTTGCTCAGTTTCCCTTAATTTGAGAACTTCAGACTATCTAATAGACTAAGTATCAAATTTTTCACTGCTATGAATACAGCTTGAAATACAAGTTGGCGCCAATCTAATAACTAATTAAGATATTGAAACAAAAAGTAGGTACATTCTGATGTTTTCATTCGCGTTTTTTGGCATTCTAGAGGGGCCCCAAACTCTGTGTACTCCAGGGCCCCTGCATTGCCTAAGACAGCTCTGATGAAAAATATGTTTATTGATAGGTACTACTATAGAAACTCAAATCATACGCAGGGATTATGATTTGAATTTAAGTAGTTATTATTTAATCGATTTATTTACTTCGAAATTTCTGTTTGTATTGATTTAGTGTGAAACTTTACTTCAAATTAGTAGTATTTATTGATAGATTTCATAACAAGCAATTAAAAAAAACTATACCATTGTACTCCGTTCACCTATTATACCCATTTTATTTCCAGACGGTAATAAAAGTCATCCGGTATGAGCCCGTTTAGAACAATTACCTACTTAAATGAAAATCTTGGCACCCGTAAGTTTTTTCTTTCGTAATCTTTTGGTGCGTACCTACTTTGTAGGTATAGGTATCTGCTGTGCATTGAATTTGTTCATACAACACATAAAACGCGCACCTAGACGCGCCGCAGGAGCCGCACGCACCGCAGTCATCGCATTTTATAAATCTTTATATGAAATCGCGCACCTGTCCGCGCCGCACGACCTGCATTTCAGTAAAATGCTTTAGGTATACGGATTCTACCAGCGCGTGCGGATGACGTCATCAAATTCAGCGAGTTCGATGCTTGTGACGAGTGCGGTGCGGGCGGCGCGGGTGACATCACCCGTATCGTATTCTATATTTTTTTTTTCTTTCATTTTCTTCTTCTAACTTCTAATATAAGGCAACCGACAATAACAGGATCGAGTTCCATCCATAGTACACTACGTACATACCATACTACTTAAGTACGTTCGTTCTGTAGAGAAAATATTTGTGTGATAAGATGTAATTAATAAGATGTACAGAAGTGGATACGATTCCGACAGCGATGTGCGTGCGGCGCATTCGGCGCGTAGCGCGTACGATGCGGATTGCACGAGACCACGAGGAAATGCGATGACTACGGCGCGTGCGACTCCTGCGATGCGTCTAGGCGCGCGTTCACCTAAATTTTAGGTTAACTGACAAATTGCTAAGGCCGAATAGGTATTTTAGGTCCTAAAATATTCAACATTATCAATTTGTCAGTTTGTCACGTAAATCACTGGTAATGGTTGTTGTCGGCTGAATCGTTCACCTTGTACGGTGTTTACAAGGAAACTCCTTCACGGTGCACATTGTATGCTTGCAGCTAAATATAGTGGGCGCGCGGTGTTACGTCACTGTCTAGTCTATTATCACTGCTAAAATTCTAATCCTAACTAATATTATTAATGCGAAAGTAAGTTTGTTTGTTTGATACCTTTTCACGCCTAAACCACTGAACCGATCATCCTGAAATTTTGCTTAAACGTGTCTGTGTGAGTGTGTCTTTTCAGGCGATTATACCTAGTAAGTTGAGGTAGGTACTGCTTTAGCTTATATATCAATCAACTGTGGTATTGGTACGTAAACGTATAGTACGTCATTTATATCGATGACCTACTTGGCAGACATATAAAAACGACGCAACTCGACACGTAGAACACTCAATTATATTATAATTTTAGTGTAGCAACACAGATCAGCAGGTATTATAGGCGTATTACTCATTCACTTAGTTCCGCGATTTTCTCTCTACATACCTACAGATACCTAGGTACTTACGTTGTGTTTTCGCGTGGTGTAGGAGGTACCGATTGCGGAGCAGAATATTTTTATCCGAGTTCCAAGAGGAGGAGGTTCACAATTAAACTGAATGTTTATTTTTTTGTATATTATTTGTTATGCGATTATTCCGCCAATTAAAAATGGATTTTGATGATTCTTTTTTTTGTTTGATAGGTCATACTTCAGAGGTAGTCCCATATAAATTTTAACGAAATTGATACATTAATACCTTCTCTTAAAGAAAACTACTTACCTAGTTTATTTGAAATATTATGTAACCGTGTCATTTAAAGAAGTCTTAAAGCGTGTAGGTAATTCATGGCGTATACAAGGTGTAACATAAATAACGCACAACCTCTTAAGAGCGTGTACGCCTTACGGTATTTCACACAAATATACAAGTCTTTTTTTTCGTAATGACTGAACCGATTTTGATATAACTTCACACATATAAGCAGGATACTTAGGTCTAAAAAGTTAGTAGAAAACATTTTCGAAATGTCTTACTTAAAAAAAAGATAATTGGAAATTTCTGTTTGTATGGAAAATTTAAAATCGTTTTAATTTAACTGTAACAGTATTTTTCGTAAATGTTTTCTGCTAACTTTTTAGTCCTATGTATTCTGCTGATGGGTATGAAGTTTCATTAAAATCGGTTCAGTCATATCGAAAAATAAGGACTTGAAAATTTGTATGAAATGCCGAACGGCGTACACGCTCTTAAGGGGTCACTGTCCTCATCATTATGAACAACTTTTACTAATGGACCAAATTCAAATCGCAAAAAAAAACAGTTGTTCTCTAATATTGACGAGTTATGCGAACATAAATGTAGGGAACAGCTGATTTTTTTCACTGGTAAGCTTGGGCGGGCCCGAGTAGACTAGGGCCCGGATGGCCATCTCCACCCTGACTCTATGGCCAGTCCGACACTGTCGTAAATTATTAATAATTCCTTCATACCGCGTGATCTACTGGTGACACCGATTGACCCTGCATAGGTACTACGCAGAATAAAAAAAAAAAGTTTTCATAAAACGAAACATGGTATTCTGTTTATGAGTAATTTTAGCGTCACGAGTTAACTGACTGCGTGGAGCGTTATAGCGCTGGTCGTGCCCGTCAGCTATATCGCCGTGCTTTCATTAATTTATGCATGGTATCGAAATTATCGAACACATGAAAAAAATGTTGGGGAATAAAAAAGTTGTATTTATTTTTAATCAATCTAAATCCCGTGCGGGGTTGATCTATTCTATACCATGTGGTTTGAAGGAATTACACGAATTCGTTTACACCCTGTATATGTATAAGGTCCAATCAAAATAGTTGGACAAACTTTTACAGATCACAGTACTCATGAATATGAACAACTTTTACTATGGGACCAACGCTGAAATATAAAAAAAATATATCAGCTGTTCCATACAAAAGTGCAATACCTACCTACACGATCAAAATGTATGGAACAGCTGATATATTTTTTTTATATTTCAGAGTTGGTCCCATAGTAAAAGTTGTTCATATTCATGAGTACTGTGATCTGTAAAAGTTTGTCCAACTATTTTGATTGGACCTTATAGTGTCCCTCATCGAGCATCACACAGAACAGAACTTCAGTGTCTGAGCGCATATTCTGTCGATACTTGATATAATACCTCGCTATTAATACTTCCGTAATCGATTCAGTTCGCGAGGGATGCCAAAACTCGACAAATGTGATGCAGTATAAGTACTTACTGTACACATCTGCAACGCAATGTACTGCGTACTTACAAAATATACTACATTGTACAATGTTAGTTGCAAAAGGGGTACTAACCTGAAAGGGTGTTAAAGTACCCATCATAATGAATAAGTTTTGTTCTACAATTTTTCCTAAAAGTCAATAGTTTAAAAGAAAAATTGTACAAAAATCTCAAAAAAACAAACGCTAAAATCTCTCTATCCTCAGCTATGATCAGCTGTGTTTACATTTTAGAAGCTCCATTTTCTGAATTCGTATCTAAAGTAGGGATGAAGAATTTTAGAAAACACTTAAATAAAAATCATCTTATATGGAAATAAAATGAAAGAATTTTGAAATTTTAACACTTGCTTTAAACCGTCATGGTTATCCAAGGCCGGATTATCCATAAGGCAGATTAGACATCTGCCTAGGGGCCCCGCATCGACTAGGGGCCCTGTGCGCGTACCAAGAAAAAAAATCGTATCATTGAACGTTTTTTTTTTTAAATTGTATGTTTCCTCAATATTATTCCTTTTTTTGACGCATGTTGTCAGTTGATTATTTGACGATATCGGTAAGTTAAGCGTTAATTCGGAACGCAGCCGGCGCGCGGTTGGTTGATGAGTTAGATTTTGACTTTTAGAGATTGAAGTAACAGGATACCATAATAGTCGATCTGATCGACTCGACTTTTGTAACAGAAAAAATGTATTTTAAAAAGTAAGAAACTCTCGGGCCCCGAGAATTGCATTGCCTAGGGGCCCTGACAGGGTTAATCCGGCCCTGTGGTTATCAGTGATACTTTAAGTGGCCTGCGGATTTGTACCCCCTTTCCGACTAACCTTGTATAAAGTAACGTTGCGTGCAACAGTCTGTGCGCGCGCAACGTTTAGTGTGTACAGCACTTACACAACACACAAAACAAACACGCACGATAGCCCGCTGCTGTGACGTCACATGTCACTATTTACACAGAACATAGCTGCAGATACAGCCTGTACGATATTAAGTTAATGCAAATATTACTAAACATGTGATTAAACTGTATAGCAACACGCGAATACAATAAGATTGTATCAACTTCACGTCAGTTGATGATTTTATAATGAATAGATGTAAATGCAGTAACGTGGCTACCGTATGGCTAGGCGGGGCAGTGCACTGGGGCCCCCAAGCTCGAGGGGCCCCTCGGCCTCCATGAACGACGGTCCAAAAAGTTACATACTATCCTAGTTGAATAAAGAATTTTTGACTGTAACTTAATCAACGACTTTTACGTGAAAGCGTGACTAAAAAACAAACTTTCACATTTATAATATTACTAGCTGTTGCCCGCAGCTTCGCTTGCGTGTAATTTTAAACCCTCTTTAAGCCCCTTTTTAAATGTAGGTTTAAAATCAAAAAAGTCTGTCTTTTAGCATTTATTTTGAACCGTGTTTGTGCAAATTTTAAGTTTATGGGGTTACCCATGGAATAAGGGTTTTCATACAAACGTTAATAATCCATTTCACCACATAAGGGGTGGAATTTCCAAAAACCTTTCCTTAGTGAATGCCAACGTTATTAGAGGTACCTACTTTGAACATTTCAAGTTTCTAACCCCAGCGGATTAGGCTTTGCATTGATAGATTTGTCAGTCAGTCAGTTTCTCCCTTTGTTACTTCAAAAGTACCAGATTTTTCATAAAAACTTGCAACTCTTATTTCACCTCCTTAAAGGTTGAATTTGTAAAAACGCTCAAACATTTATGTACATTTTTGATTGACATTATTTGATATCATGATTTAACTACGAAAAAACTTTCATCCCTTATTTTAGGGGAACAATGTCCAAAAACCCTCAAACGTGTATGTTTAGAATAGAATAGAATATACTTATATATATACGTTTACTTCTAACCAGAAGCCTAAATATTTAATTCCATGCTTCTTACTTCAAAAGTAGCACATTTCTCAAACAAACTTTTAACCCTTATTTCACCCCCTTGAGAATTGAATTTACAAAAACGGTCAAATGCATGTACATTAATTTCTAACCAGAAACCTTAACGTTTAATTACATGCTTCTTACTTCAATAATGACGGACTTGCATACAAACGTTAATCACCCTTTTCACCCCCTTATTGGTTGAATTTCGAGAAATCCCTTCTTAGTGGATGCTAACGTTACAAAAGGAACCGACTTTCCAAATTTCATTTTTCAGTTAGTACCTTTCTCTTTCTAATAGAAGACAAACAATTATCCAATACGACTCGCGCGCCACCTATTGTACGTTGAAGGACTATGTCAGAAACTTTCGCGTCAGTAACAACAACTATACAAAGTTTCAACTCAATCGGATGAACGATGTGAATTTTTATTTAAAACCATTCAACACGACTCGCGCACCACCTCCTATATTACGGTGATGGTACATACTATGCCAGAAAGTGTGTGTCTCGCGCAAGTGTCAACAATAAAAAAACTTTCATCCTCTATTTCATCCTCTAGGGATAGATTTTTCAAAAACCCTGAAACACGTGTCGTATGTTTTATGCTTCTTACTTCAAGAGTACCAGACTTCTTATACAAACTTTCATCCGCTATTTTACCCCCTTAGGGGTTTAATTTACAAAAACGCTCACACACGGTCATTTATTATTAATCCGAAACCCTATTATTTAATTTCATGCTTTTAACTTCAAGAAAACTTTCACCTCCAATTTCACCCCCTAGAGGTAGAATTTACAAAAACGTTCCAAAAACGTGTATTTATACCTAGCCAGAAAGCCTATTATTTGATTTCATGCTTTTAACTTCATAGAAATTTTTATCCTCTATTTCACCCCGTAGGGGTATAATTTCCAAAAACGCTCAAATACGTGTATATTTATTTCTAACCAGAAGCCGAAATACCTAATTCCATGCTTCTTACTTCAAAAGTACCAGATTTATCATACAAACTTACAACACTTATTTCACCCCCTTAGGGGTTGAATTTCCAAAAACCCTGAAACACGTGTACGTTTATTTCTGACCAGTAACCAAAATATTGAATTTCATGCTTCTTACTTCAAAAGTACCAGATTTCTCATACAAACTTACAACACTTAAATCACCCCCTTAGGGGTTGAATTTCCGAAAACGCTCAAACACGTGTACATTTACTCCTAACCAGAAACCTTAATACTTAATTTCATGCTTCTTACTTCAAAAATGACGGACTTGCATACAAACGTTAATCACCCTTTTCACCCCCTTAGGGGTTGAATTTCGAGAAATCCCTTCTTAGTGGATGTTTTCGTCACGTAAGGAATCTACTGTCCAAATTTCATATTTCCAGCTTTAGTGGTTTAGGCTCTGCGTTGATGAATCAAATGTCAGTCAGTACCAGTCTCTTTATATGTATATAAGAAAGATTAGAAATTACGATTAAATAATTGTCTGCTGCGTTATACATAATGCTTAGTAGTAAATAGCTTTGCTTTATTATGCCCTGCAGTCTGCAGTGGGCGATAAGGAGCTGATGATGAAGTAGTTTTGCATCTTCGAAGTATTTAGTTTAGTTTAAATAGGGCCCCAATTTAATTTTTGCCCCGGGGCCCTTGGTTACATAGCTACGCCACTGTGTGTAAATGGTTAGCGATTCTACGAATGGATAATTCCATTTCTTCCAGTCGCATCAAGGACCCAAATCTCATTAAATAAATCTTGATAAATCGCTACCGAACCAAGGCCGAACCGTTCATTCAGACAGTTTTCAATTTCAAAAGCTGTCAAATTGTTTGACACAAAAAAAAACTATTTTGAAAGTTTTCGATAACAAAAACTTTTGACATCCGGGATTCTTCCGGAATCTGCCGCCACATTTTGAGTATCGAGTCTGCCGGCTCTCGGAATTCAATAAAAATTCCCGGAATTTGAAACGCGCGCCACGTCAGGGAGAACTCGGGAGAAGCCACACGATGCGGTGCGGCTCCAGTGCGGCGCCAGCTCGGTGCCGCTGCGGCGTAATACCATACAAATTTCCATGGTATACCACACGGCGCGGTGCGGTGCCACCGGACCAAAACGAGGAGAGAGGGTGTAAGCGCCGGAGCGGCACCGCTCCGACGTCGCAGACCGCAGATGTGTTGACGGAGAGCCGTTGCACACGGTGCGGTGCGGTGCGGCGCCGCACCGTACCGTGTAGCTCTTACGACGCCGCGTACTACGTGTGCACGCTGATGCGGCAAAATGGTCGGGGTGCGGCGGCGCACCGCACCGCACCGAACCGTGTGGTTTTCGGATTCGTGTGGCTTCTCCTTCATAGTATGTTTTGGCCGATCGCGCCGGCGAACAGATTTCGCTCGTCAAACCCCTCCCGCCTCCTGCCGCGACCGATCCCACTCGTTCGTGATTTGCCTCACTCCCGGAATTTCCTCACACAGACTTATTAGGCGACCCTCAACACTGGGAGTAATTCATCTATCAAAATTGTTGTCAAACGCAAACGAACGATAACGTCAGTCAGTTTTTGTTTACAAAACTGTCAAAATGATTGGTGTCAAACATTTTGACAGGTTTTGAAATTGAAAACTGTCTGAATGAACGGTTCGGCCTTGGTTCAGTTGCGATTTATCAAGATTCCTTTTCTGAGAATTGTTGCTAGCTTGGCTTGGCATCTGCCAATCCAATCCAAATAACACACGGCTACGTTCAAGAGGTTGTGTTTAAATTCAATGATATAATCATCAACAGTTACAACAAAAACGTGGACTGCATAAATAGATATTAAAACGTCACTAGACATTTTCATTAATGGTACTTAGATAGATACCACCGTCACTTAGACATTTTCATTAATATTGGTAGATTCAGCCGTCACTAAAGTTCGTTTCAAAATCCCTGAGACTGAATTGACATGCGCGAAACGTCAAATTTGAAAAAGATGTTCCTAAAAAGAGAGTGCTCACGAAGTATGACAAAAAACCCAGGCTTGCCGCAAATGAAACGTATCGCACATTTTTAGTATGGGTGTAATAAAATGCCACTTATGTGGCATCATCGAAAGAAATTGCAAATGTTTTAGTGGCAGGGTTATCATTCATGTATTACAAAATGTAATTAAAATATTCACAATTAGCATATTATTATAATAGATAACAAAAAGAAACGCTTTACATTGAAACTGATGGCTGAATTTGAAAAGTTGCTATATATGGCAATGGTAACTTTAAGGTACCTAAAAATAGTTACAACTGGCATTACTTACTGGATACTAGTTTTTGGTACCTACTCTTCGATTTCATGGGCACCAGGAAAAATAATGTAAAGTTCTTACTTAGAGTAAAAAACAATGTAAACAGAATCGAAAGATCATTTAAGTATTGGTTTTCTATGTCTAGTAAAACATTTTCTAATGATAGCGCAGGATGTTCGAAATCATCTTGGTATCTAGCCCGACGTCTTATGAAGCGCTGTAATGATGCCTATTATTTATTCTGTGGTGATGCGTACGATGAATAGGTACCAATAATCGAAGAAAGTCATGTGATTTTACGAAGTTTCACACAGGAAAATAAATAATTAAAAATAATTGCTGCCACTAAACAAATAGCATTTTTTTACATTTAGCCATCGATTTTGATGATGCCGCCTATGTGGCATTTTATTTCACATTTATACAAACAAATTGAAATACATTCCGTTTGCGCCAAGCCTGGGTTTTTTTTTGAGCATTGTCCTTTATAAGTTTCACATTTGCGCCTGTCAATTTCGTCTCAGGGATTTTGAAACGAGCTACATAGAGACATTTTCATTAATATTGTTATCTATCAATATTAATGAAAATGTCTAATGACGTTTTAATATCTACCTATTTATGCAGTCCACGTTTTAAATCTAACTGTTGATGATTATATCATTGGATTTAAACACAACTTCTTGAACGTAGCCGTGTGTTATGTGCATAAGTAAACTATTAATACTATTATACATAGGTAGATATAATGTTGTCATGTACAGCCGCTGTGTATAATCATCTAGTTATATCATAAACTTCATAGTAACAACGCGTGACGATGGTTAGTAGTGAAGTGATGCACAGAGTCGGCCATTTCTGGTACCTATTCGAATAATTTAGTACTCGTTATAAAAGAATTGAGTCAGAATCGAGTCACAGACTCGAATCTAGTGTTTAAGTACTAGGTCCAATACTTGAGTACTTCATAGGATTCTCGAGTACTTACCTACTTTAAGGTTTCGCACTTCCAAAAGCACAAGTAAAAATAAAATACTGTCGAAAAATACAAATCACTTTCATCGATCAGTGAATAAAAAAAAAACAAGTAGAAACGTGTATTTTTTGGATGGTAGGAAGGGGTCCCGACGAATTGACTATACTATGAGCAACAACATAAGGTCGCGATTTAAGTACCTACTCGGTTCAGTATTCGAGTAGGTAGGTAATTATGAATACTTACTCGAAATTTTTACTCAAGTTTTGAGTATTCGAATACTTTCATTCGAAAACTCGAGTACATTAATACTTACCTACAACTTGAACAACGTACAACGTCTGTACTAGGGTTTTCGCATTCCCGGCCTATTTGAGTTCCCGGGAATCGGGATTTTTTTCTTTTAATTCCCGGCAATTCCCGGGTACCCGGGAATTTTCATGTTCTTTGTATAAATATAGTTTTTCTCGTACATTTCAACATTAAACTTGTGTAAGTACTTTAAACATGATAAATTGTCTAACATACCAATCGACTTTTCTTATTAAAATAAAAAATCTAACACTTATTAAAAAAATTGAACTAGGAACCTACAGTCATTTATTGTGCGACGTCGCGAGTTTCTTTAATGAATAAAAAGTCTTCTCTTCTTATAATAAGGCAAAATATTACGGAATAACAATAGGGTGAATGACTATAAAGGCTGTTACCAAATTCGTGTAATACCTTAAAACCACAATATGATCTATTACTGGTGTAGAATGACCGAGCACGGGATTTATCTTGATTAAAAATAAAAAATAAAATGTCTTTTTTTTCTTGCGGTTGCGATAAGTGATCAAACAAAACATAACCAGCTAATAAGGTACAAGCAAAAAAATAAAATTTGCTAAATTAAAATTTTATTCGTTGGAATATTTCGACGCCACTCATCAATTAATGAAAGCACGGTGACGGCTAGCACGACTAGCACGAAATCGTTCTTTGTAGTCGGTTAACTCAGGGCGCAAAAAGGGCTCGAAAACATTTTTTTTTTAAATAAACTATTTTGTGTTTAAAATAAAAACCATTTAGGGTTAATCTGTGACCAGTAGATCACACTGTTTGAAGAAATTACACGAATTCGTTTACACCCTGTATATTTTCATTATAAATCTCGAAATTACACAAAAGATAAGCATTGTGAATAGTTTTTACAAATGAAACATTTACAAAAAAAGTTCAAGCGTTTAGAATTTGTTTACAAGACAGAGACAACAGTACTATTTGCTGAAATTACGATACATTTACCCAATTCTACGTTCACACCACACAGTACAACGTCCGTTTCACGCGAGAGAGACAGAAAATGCTCTAAAATCTTCGGAAGCGTGCGGACCCTTCATTTTTCATAATCATTTCTTCATTTCAAATAATTCCCGGGTACCCGGGATTCCCGCCAAATAATTCCCGGGTCCTAAAATCCTCAAATTCCCGGGAATTCCCGGTTCCGGGTACCCGGGGCGAAAACCCTAGTCTGTACACATTTATGTCACAAATAAATGTGTATAGAAGTTGTACGCCTTCGATCTTAAAGAAAGTCGCCATTTTATTTATATTAACATAGCGCACACATGATAAAAAGAAACTAAAAGCCACGCATTGTAGTAATTATTACGTGTTGTCATTACTCCTTGTATTTTGACAGATGTCAAATCGGACACATTAGCTTGTTACAAGTATAGTTGGTTACTCGAGTACATATACTATCTAACTGGGCACATCACTAATGGTGAGCCGTCACGGATCCGTATATTTATGAGCTACCTACGAGATGAGCAATTACTTATAATAATAATTTATACAGTAGGTACCTACCGTCCGAAACAATCATCTCTCTAGCGTGTTCACAACTATGTTGTGGAATATAGCGTAGGTACCTACTTACGCATGGTAGGTACGAGTTTGAAAATTACGAAAACGACATTCGTTTTCGAGAACTCGCTAAAGTCTAATAAACAGGGTGTCAAAGAATTCGTGTAATTTCTTAAAACCACATGATCTACTAGGTAGTCTACTACTAAGTAGTAGGTATAGATTGACCCTGCATGAAGATTGTAAAAATTAAAATTCTTTTTTTTTGTTGCCTTTTTTTAGTGCGATATTACTTATTAGTGAGCCCCCTTAAATATTTATTTTAGTCTGTTTTAGTCTGTTTTTTAGTATTTGTTGTTATAACAGCAACAGAAATACATCATCTGTGAAAATTTCAACTGTCTAACTATCACGGTTCATGAGATACAGCCTGGTGACAGACGGACAGCGGAGTCTTAGTAATAGGGTCCCGTTTTACCCTTTGGGTATGGAACCCTAAAATTAAAAAAAACATTTTTTTTTATCTTTTCAAAGGCGTCCCACTCACCACTGGCCGCTTTTCCGCGACACGACATTATTATTACCTGCTGGAGATCGCCCACAGCTTCGCCCGTATTCCGTATTTTTCGGGATAAAAGTAGCATAAGCCTTCTCCAGGTTCTAGACTATCTCTGTACTAAGTTTCATCAAAATCGGTTCAGCGGTTTAGGCGTGAAAGCATTACAGACAGACAGAGTTACTTTCGCATTTATTAGTAAGGATAAACTATTCATTTTTAAACATATTTTATTACATTTTGAAATATTCTATTATGAAAATAAAAACATTTAAAAATGTAAAAAATAGTATCCCACCGGCATCGGGAACAGGGTCCAAGCTGCCGGCAGTCAGGGCTCCAGAGAAAGTACTGCTTTCTGTATCAAGCCCTTGATCCAGCCGCCCAACGAGAGCCTCATGAGGTGTTGATCGAGGCTCTTGGCTATTAGGCTATTCGCTGTAACGACTATCGGGACAATGACTGCTGAGTCCACATCCCACATGACAACCTCATGTGCTAGATCAAGATATTTTATTTGTTTATCTTTCTCAGCTAAGGAAGTAAGGATAATATTTCTATAAAACTACTCACGTAACTTCACAAGTAGGTAGTCACGTCACGACACTGCTAGTGTTGTAGTAAACGGTTCATAGCGTTCGGCGTCGTCACCGCATTTTGTCATGTCGTAAGCCGTGGAAAAGCGGCCATACATTAAACCATTCCAATGCAATTAATTCCGTAAGTGATACGTTACTATGCATACATTTAAGCAGGTACCTGTCTAGTTTAGCTTAGCTGTAGGTATGTACAAAGACGTTCTAAATTGTATAGATAATAATTATGTCACGCTCGTAATATCGATAACCTTCTGCCGGCGCGGGCGCGCGAGGTTCTACTTGAGTGTTCATTGAATTAGTTGTACTTAATAGGATGGTATCAATGTACTTATGTTTATTATCATCACAGTTCGATTGTTACAGAATAAAAATTGTACTACTTGTAGTACTTATTCTTTACACTGTGTAATTTGGCGCCAAATTAGACTAGCCTGGGGCTCTTTTGACAGTGGCGTAGTGTAGTGGGGGCGGCAGGAGCGGTACTTTTAGGGGGCGGCAAAATTTCACGATAAATAATAATAAAATCTTGTAAAAGCGTAAAAAAACGGCAAAGAGCCTCGATCAACACCTTAAGAGGCTTCGTTGGACCCCTGGATCAAGGGCTTGATACAAAACACAGTACTCCTAGATACGGCACGCATAGTGAGGAGGTTCCTTTCTCTGGAGCCCTGACTGCCGGCAGCTTGGACCTTGTTCTCGATGCCGGTGGGCTACTATTTTTTATATTTTTAACTGTTTTTATTTTTATATTAGAATATTTAAAAATGTAATTAAGTAAATATGTAAAAAAATGAATAAAGGAAATCTTGTAAAAGAAACATTTCATTTCATATTTTTGTCACATCTACGATTTACTTATGTTTATTTTATTTGTAACCTGTACAGTGTAAACACACAATAATGACACAACCTGTAAACACACAATAATAATAAAAACACACAACCTGTAAACACACAATAATGATGTTTGTTATTACCGAAAAGTTCAAAGAATTACTGTACATTGTAGTTTTTACATTGAAATACCAATAAGGGGGCGGCGAAATTTTCCTCCGCCTCAGGCGGCTGAAACCCACGCTACTCCACTGCATTTTGCACGGCACAGTTTGTATTACATATAGGGATCAGCTACATTCATACTACTTTCCTAGTACCTTTAAACCCGGCTGTACGTTATCAGAATTTTAGACCCCTCACACACTTGTCAGAATAGGGTATTTGACTGAAAAAATCTAATTAGTCCGTCAGTTAGATTATCAAAACATATTTGACCTGTATTTTTTCTTTTTACGTAACCCAAAATTTACGAAGATATGAGTTATGTATGACACTTTTAAAATTGGCAAAACGTCACAAGCCAGTACAATTTTTACTTGCTTCTGACGTCATAAGCCCCCACTCTCGAGTTTTGATGCGTTTTATCTTTCCAAATATTCATAGATTTAACAAGAGAAAAAATACGTGTCCATTATTTTTCAAAACTAACTGGCGGACTAGGTAATTAGACTTGCAATTTATTGATGCTGTCAACATGCCTATTTGCCGGATCCGGCAGACTGTTGGCTCTAGTACAAAATGTATGCCCAGAAGGTCTTCGCGCAAGCGTCTGAAATTTTCTGTCAGAAATCTTGGATAATTTGCGGCCGGGCTTGGGGCCTATCTCAGGACATTGTAAAGGGGTCTTTATTATCGGCCTTCGAGTCCCTTCTTATACCGGCTTCCCACGGTGCGTGGTATCGCGCACCGCGACGCACGAGCTCGCACCGGCGCACCAAGGGAAGAGACTCTGCGGAGAGGTGCGTCGTACCCGCCGGGAGTCGGTAACTTCAAAGGTGTGAGGTGAGTTCTCTTTCACTTAGCATTTTTCAATGACAAACGGGGGTGCATGAAAAGAGCCTTCACGAGTGACGATACATAAGTATGTCCGGCGCACCCTGGGCAGTCAGCCCCGCTACCAACCTTGCTGACTGGCTAATCTTTTTACCACGGCTCGTATAGCTCGTGCCGACACGATAGAAGAAGAATGACAAAATTGCTTCGAATCACGCACGCACGTCGTTTTGCGGATGATACCACGCACAGCCAGTGCACGGTATCACGCACCGTGGGAAGCCACCTTTTTGCTTGTTTCCCACGGTGCGTGACATCGTCGCGACGCACGAGCTCGCACCGACGCACCATGGGAAGAGACTCGTCCGTGGTAACGCGGACGCGTGCGGACCGGTGCGCCGTATTCACATCACGCACCCTCTTATTGTGGCTTCCCACGGTGCGTGATTTTACGGATGATACCACGCACAGCCGGTGCGCGCTACCACGCACCGTGACGTTCGTCGTCCGAGTCATCGGTGGGCGCGTTGATCAGGCAGCAACAAGTGGCAAATCCTCTCGATGTTAACGTACTTACATTTTAGTTCACTCTATAATGATCAACTTGTTCATCAAAACATATTGGATTTATTTATTAGCGCTGAGAATCGTGTAGGAAGTTAGCAAATATATAGAATACGCTGACGCTCCTATGTTTATTTAGTCTATTAGATTATTCGCATTAACTAAGCGGTATAATGTCGTTGTTAGGCCATAGGTTCTGCCAGGGCCCTGAAACGCTAAGGGCATTAGGAGGAACACGGATGGGTTTTAGTCAGTAAGGGTCAAAATACACGTCCGATAGTTGCTTCCGGTAGCCGGATCCGACTATCTGATCGGATTCATGAAATACACGTACGATTCTCGTGTCCAATTTTTTCTGTACGACGACGACGCCCGGACGATGCTTACGATTCTGACATCCGATCCGATAGTTTGATCGTACGTGTAATTCATGTTCAAACAAATGTATGACGCGGAGGCCTTCAGTCAGATCAGACTATCGGAGGCACGGGGGGTTCACTGCGAAGAAAATTTTTCGACCGTCGTCTCTATGGCTCACTTAATCACTCTGACAACTACCTCATCCCCTCTGACTCATACTTCGCCCCTTTGACGCCCTCTGACGCCATCTTGATGCTATGACGTCACTTTTATCTCTATTCTATGAAGTCTATGGACTGATCTGTCAAACTAACATTATCAAAATATCAATAAAAATTATTTATTTAGATCGTATCCTATAAATATTCTTACTGTAATATACTTTGAAAAGCTGCAATTATGTGCAATAAGTGATGTGCTGTGGGTTGTCAGAGAAGTGGAAAGGCCGTCATGTTTTTTGAAACATAGGACTCTTGTGCTTAAAGTGCATCAAGTTGGAACATTCACAGGGCTTGGCTTTTCAATAAATGCAGAACTCAAAAGTTTCCAATGCAGGAAGGACTACCAATAGCTCGGAGATCAAAGCTCGGTCTTTCAATCATCAATGAAAAGTCTGCTGGAAGACGGAGTGAATAAACTGATGCTAGTGAAATAATTGGTGGTGAGTGCTACCTATTAATGTGTGTAAGAGTGAATAATAAACTACAACCAACCATTATTTGTATTTTTAACTAAAATGTCTTAATAATTGAACTTATATTTAAATAAAGTTCAAGATGCAATTATGTGTCAATAAGAAGCATGTGCAGGAACATGATTATGTAAAATACTGTACATAATGGAATAAACATAATTGATTAATCTTTTTTCCTCTTCCAGATCATGTCATTGTAATGAATGGTGATTCATTAAATATAACCTACGCCCCACCTTACCGGATAAAAGGAATTAGAAATAATTTCCTCACAAAGAATATAAAACATGATAATCAAATTTCCAAATGGAGTAACATAGTGGATGTATACAAAGGACTGCAGTCACAATAATGTGAGATTGCTTCATAAATTAAATGATCAACACTTGGTTCCTGAAAAAAATCAAATAGATGAAGGTATGTATGTATTTAATTACTGCAGACTAAAACCAATAGGTCGAATCACGAGAACCAATAGTTTTAGTCAGTTGCAATGATGATATTATTATAAAACTTTCAACATTCAATGCTTTCTTTTCCTGGCAAGTTCATGTAAATATTTGCATTAGGTGTCCAATAGCAATACAAATAAATCATCTAACAACCATGACATTAATATAAGTCATGGTTGTTTAAATAATATTATGTATTTTTTTAACTGGTATTTACACTTCTTTCCACTCGTCTATCTTTAAAGGTATTAATAATTTAATAACAGTGATTTACTTTGTTTTAGGTAAAGAACTGCATTGAAGTATACAGTAAAACAGTACCAGCCACTTTATCCTACGCGGCTTGGTTTAGTAAGTTGTAAAATTAAAAAAATAAATATATTTTAGTAACAAAATGCATTGTCTTTTCTTTTTTATTATAATATTCCTGTTTCTAAAATACAACAAAAACCAGTAAATTAGTAAGGAGCTACGTACAGCAAAAATATAGAGCTCAAAAGACCAGTATTCGAATCTAAAATACACGAAATTTAGCTTAAAAGACTTGTGTTCGTGTTAGTTTGACGAATACTGACACGCCCACAATTAAAAGGTAAAAAATTTGCGAGTGAAAATGTGAGGTCCACAGATAAGCAAAATGTCCATTTTTTTGTTCGAGAGTGCGCCGTCTGATTGTATCCCTATCTAGTCTGTGATCGGAGGCAAGTATCGGACGTTTATTTGGGCTCTATGAGTCTAACACTCCCTTCCGCTCCGTCCAGAGAGGAAGAAGTCACATGACGACAACACAAAGATTAAAATAATCTTAAAAGATTAGGGTTGAATTTCGTAAATAATATGTACGCGATGGTAATGCATAGACACCATAGATTATCATGCATAAGGACATGACTACGGCCGAGACAACCTTTGAACGAACCTATACGTAGGTACATACCTACTTTTTGTTAAACCGTTCAGATAAATGTTTAAAAATGATGTCATTCTCACACACGAATATATCCTAAACAGCAAAAATCTTACACAAATAATGTAACAATAATCATTCAGTTATGAATTTATAGCGCGTTCAGACGCAAAGCATTTACGCCGAAAATACAAAAATTGTACTTACGATTTAAATGATAAATGTAAAATTCCTTTATAAAAGACTAGCCACACTTCACGTGTTGATACGTTTTACAAATAAACACACTTGTAGCGCGCACTGAGATTCTCTGTTGACTAGCACAATTTCAAATAGCATTCTACTTTGAGCGGGAATACATTTCGCTGTAACCCTACTAAATGGAAAAGTTATCTCACTGAATAAAAGTAGGGTTAAGATAAGTGATATTCAATTTTATCGAGTTGCAGAGAAGCGACAAAATCGACGAAAATAAAACAGTGACGCAATGGT
Organism: Amphipyra tragopoginis; assembly: GCA_905220435.1. Taxonomy (NCBI): domain Eukaryota; kingdom Metazoa; phylum Arthropoda; class Insecta; order Lepidoptera; family Noctuidae; genus Amphipyra; species Amphipyra tragopoginis. The sequence continues at coordinate 48,252 of HG992021.1, read as the reverse complement.
TTCGTTGCTATTCCAAGGTTGTGTTTATATTTCTTAATGACATCATGTGTTCAGCGTGCGGGGAGCCGCTGCCGCTAGCCGGTAACCTTCACTGTATCGACTGCCCTACTTGGCCTACTACTAGAATAACTATTATGTTATCGGCACTTGACTTACGGATTAACTTTGCAGGATCATTGAGCTTAATTCTATATAATCGTCTCAAAATATCAGAGCTCTAGTCATATCTAGGTACATACACTACAGGTGTTAATACCAATGCACCTGCTTCCGAAATATGTAGATAGAGATACCATGCAAAGTATAGAAGTGACTTGCAAAACATCTGTCTGCTCTATTTCCGTGTCAGTCTTAGCTGATATTATGGTGATGATGCTGACGTTGTGGTCATTTCATGAGTCATGTTGCATAAAAACTCAAAAGACAGTATGGAAAGCCTCGTCGAAGCAATGGTGGGTCGGGTGGAAAATTGTGTTAATCGATATATATGTAGAAGTCAGAAAAAACACAATATCTTTACCATTCAGTAGATCGATCGAGGTTAGTGAAAATGACAACACAGGATAACATTTTCAAATACTAAATTTTCTGACTGGCTTTATAATTTGATTCCTTTGTCTAACTTCTACATAGACATAAAAACTTAAAAATCCATCAACCAAATCTGTGTTGCCATTGTAACAATTCTATCGCTAGAATTAGGGGATTTTATGAGCTTTTAGTGGACAAAATTCTGGTTCTAGCGGGAAATTAATGTTTAGCGACTTTTGACGACTTATTCGTTTAGTTACGATTAATAGAGCATACATTATTTGGATGATTGATTACCATCATAAAAAAAAATCAAAACCACATTTTTTGAACTAAAACTTTTTCGTTTGAAAAAACAAAGCTAAACTTACAACGCTACAAACATTATTGTAAGGGTTAGCAACCCTTTAAAAAATAACGCGACTGTGACAGATTGTTGTTATAATATTCGCCAATTTAAGCAGGCATAGATTGTAAAATCATACAACCAAGTCATATTTATTTTTCATTACTTAATTGTAATTAACAATGAAATGCTAATTTTATACATTTCATTCCTTCTTGAAGTTTCTGACGAAAAGCTGATCTATTCACAGTTCGACCAACGTAATAGGTCAGATTCGACGTTTGCATAACAGCAAAAATTCCCGGTTGAGTCTTAAAGTTCCGAAAACGCCTGTCTGCCCGTCACGTTTAAGCAAGATTAGTGACATCTGGCGGATTTTTAGTAGACTTTTTTCCATGTCTAGCAGAATGGCGACTTTAAAATGTATGTTACGGCAACACTAAACTAAATGTCAAAGTGAAATAAAAATTAAACGTCACTTGAGATGTCAGTCATTTCATCATAATAAAAAAACGTGCACGAGTGAACATTGCGTTGCGCTTTTTATTACTGAAAGTTTTTCCTATTTCCCTTGAAAATGATCCGCATCGGCCGGCAGCCGGTGTTCCGCGGGTTCGGTGGCGAGGAGGAGGAGCCCGAAGTCACGGAGATCGAGTCGCTCTGCATGAATTGCCACGCTAATGTACGTAAACATACACAACTTTTCTAGAAACAAACATTATTATGCATTTACATGTTTTTGTACAGAAATTACTTAAATTGGTTATTTATTGGGTCCGTGGTCACTTATGTTCACTTTGGAGCTTACAAGTTAGCTTATTTTAGTCAAAAATGGAAGGTATTTTGGTTTAATGGCCGCCGCGCAGTTCGATCGATAACTTTAGGTACGCGATCGATGTTAGTCTGGGTTAGTGCCAGTGTTGTTAGGGATTTTGACATTTGGATCTGGATATGGATATAATAAGAGACTTTTAGTTGATATCTGATAATTTCGGATACTGGACTTTTTAAGGAAGCAAAGTAAAATAAAAATATTTACAAAGTAAGCAATGTAAACTTTATTTCTATTAAGATACCACAGTATTTATTAAAGGGCTTCATGTCAACGCAAGTATTTCAACTCCGCACCTATCTGAAACAGTTACATCGGATACAGTTATGGATATTTTTTTTATTTCGGATGTCCAATAGTTTCGGTTACGGAGCTCCATAACATCCCTGGTTAGTGCTCCGTTTACATTTGGTAAAGTAAGTAGACTAGTACGGGCAGAGAGTACTGAAAAAAACATTTTGTAAAAGCTTTGAGCAAGTAGAAGTAGGCCAGTGTAGTATAGACTTCAATACCAGTGTAATTACCAGACGTACGGCAATGCGCCATTGGTACATGGTGGACATCCCACCCATACGTACAAAGCGTTTTGCGAACACTTTCATTGTTTGCACAGCTAAGGAGTGGAATTCCCTGCCGGATTCTTTGTTTCCTGATAGTTACAAGCTTGGGGTCTTTAAGTCAAGAGTGAATAGGTTACTTCTAGGCAAAGACCACAATTTCGCTTACCATCAGGCGAGATAGAGGTCAAACGCAAGCCTAAGGCAAAATAAATAAAAAAAAAGCTTTTATCCCTTTAAAGGGCAGAAACAGAATTTGTAGCGCTTGTAACCATCCCAATAGATTGATTTTAATGTTGATTTTATCAAAACTATTGTAAGAATGATCACCTTTATGCTAAAAACGTATCAACCTTAAACACAGCGCAACCACCAACATTAATTTAGCCAACATGATCATCAGTGATGCCAATTAATTGTGATCTTATATGTGCCTTAACAGGTTCACTGTCCAGACAGCAGACACAATAGGTAAACAATGCACTTGTTCACATGTTATTCATGGGGCAGGGAAAGGGTTAATGTAAAATCTGCTCAATAAAGGGTTAAATTGGGCTAGTAATGGACATTCAGTAGTCCACAGCCTGTACTTGACTAAACTAGTTACTCCAACCTGTGTAAACGCACCTTAGAACCCAAACATTCTGTTTTTTCTTTCCTGTCCTACATTATATGCCTCAAATCTGAAAACTATTTATTAAATAACACCCTTGCATCATAAGGGAATATTTCACATTTAAATAAACAGCAGATGATAATTATACATATGTATAAGATGATCTGTAAAGGATAAAATATATGTTTTGTTAAATAATCAGACTCATTTAGTTTACTTTAGACTAGATGTTTGTTTAAGAATATGAACATTCATTCATATCCTAATCAAATCATTTATTTACTTTACAAGCATGGGTAAGTAATTGGTACATAGATGTTTTCATAATAATATGGTCATAGTTCTCCATGTTCTACCGTCACATGGACATGCAAATCATGTTCAACAAATTATATTCAATTAAATTAATTATTATTTTAGATAACCATAAGAACTTATCCAATAAATAAATGAGTCTGAATAACAAACAAAACATTTATTTTATCCTTTCCGGATCATTTATCCAATCCACTTAACACCCCTTCCCATAGACCAGATATTTATCACCGTATTTTACAATAGTCTTGCACCTGGGACGGTTCATGACTGTACTCCAATAGTGCAGCCGTGGATAGTCCCCGGTTGGTGCCCCACCCCATTTTAGATTAAAGTTCTCAAAGGGGCCTCTGCGCGTTAGACCTGTGTTCCCCGTATGCCTTCCAAAGGACCGGACAGCTTCTTCCGCACGGAAGATGAGCCGTGATTCTTAAGAGAACTTATAATAATACCAAATACAAATTATTAATACAAAATAAAATTAATATCAAATCATTTTAATTACAACAAAAATGACTTATTAATAGGTTAGAGTCAATTAGTCAATGATTCATCATTAAGGAATTCGTCAATTGTGTAATAGCTTTTGCCTATTAATAAATTGTTTAGTGCCCTTTAAAATTTGAATACAGTCATATTTTTAACTAGCTTCTGCCCGCGACTTCGTACGCGGATCCTGTTGCTTATGCCAGCGACAACGGGGTCGTCAAAATCGAAGATCTGAACCGTCTGATGTTGAATTCTAAGAGCCTGGGGACGGGAAAACAACGGGATGCGCGAGACGATTCGAGACGTTCCAAATCTTTCATTTTTGTAAGTCAACAGGAAATGCCAATCAGACTAAACAACTTTTGCTAAGACGTCATTCCTATATATGTTATAGTGTCGCTGGGCTTTGGAGTTCCACAACAGGTGTCCAGGTCTTCAAATTTATTCTCACAGCAGAAAATGCTCTTCACGTGGAATAATTTTTGCTATGGCACCATTTTTATATCTCTTATACTTTAGCTGGTCCACATCCGATTCTTCAGATGATATCGACATTCTTTTCAGAGAATGTCGAAGTCGATCAGAATTCAAACGTTCGTTGTGCTCTTTTTCTGTCTTTTCATGCCGTACTCCAGCAATTCTTTCTCTCTCACTTTCTAAGCGATTATTATGTATGATAATCTCGATCAGCAGTTAGTCGCGCATCCCGTTCATCGCTCGTTTCAAAAGACCTGTTAGTAGATGTACGAATGCGCTGAGAACTCAAGCGTGATTCTGTGTCGGTAAACGTTTCCGATTCGCGATTCAATGCATGTCGTTCACGATCAGCAGACAGTCGCGCATCACGTTCCGCACTTGTCTCTAGAGACCTAGAAGCAGATGCGTAGATACGCTGAGAACTTAAGCGCAATTCTCTATCCGTGAACGTCTCCGACTCGCGAGACAATGCGTGACGTTCACGATCAGCGGTCAGTCGCGCATCACGTTCCCCACTTGTCTCGAAGTCGATGCGTAGATACGCTTGGAACTCAAGGGCAATTCTCTATCCGTGAACGTCTCCGACTCGCGAGACAATGCGTGACGTTTACGATCAGCGGTCAGTCGCGCATCACGTGCCCCACTTGTCTCTAGAGACCTAGAAGTCGATGCGTAGATATGCTTGGAACTCGAGCGCAATTCTCTATCCGTGAACCTTTCCGACTCGCGAGACAATGCGTGACGTTCACGATCAGCGGTTAGTCGCGCATCACGTTCCGCACTTGTTTCTAGAGACCTAGAGAAGTCGATGCGTAGATACGCTGAGAACTCAAGCGCAATTCTCTATCCGTGAACATTTCCGATTCGCGAGACAATGCGTGACGTTCACGATCAGCGGTCAGTCGCGCATCACGTTTCCCACTTGTCTCGAAGTCGATGCGTAGATACGCTTGGAATTTAAGCGTAATTCTCTATCCGTGAACGTCTCCGATTCGCGAGACAATGCATGACTTACACGATCAGCGGTCAGTCGCGCATCACGTTCCGCACTTGTCTCTAGAGACCTAGAAGTCGATGCGTAGATACGCTGAGAACTCAAGCGCAATTCTCTATCCGTGAACGTCTCTGACTCGCGAGACAATGCATGACTTGCACGATCAGCGGTCAGTCGCGCATCACGTTCCGCACTTGTCTCTAGAAACCTCGAAGTAGATGTGTATATACGCTGAGAACTAATGCGTAATTCTCTTTCCGTGAACGTCTCCGACTCGCGAGACAATGCGTGACGTTCACGATCAGCGGTCAGACGCGCATCATATTCTTCACTGGTCTCTAGAGACCTGGATGTAGATGCATAAATACGCTGAGAACGCAGGCGTGCTTCGCGATCCGAAGAGGTTTCCACGGAGCGAGTTGCAGTTCTCGAACCGCATCAAGTCTCTCCTGACGCTCTCCGGTAGATTCTTGGGATTTTATGATCCTCAATCTTTTACCTCCTTTGAAACATTGGGAAAGATTTGACCTCTTTCTTGGCATGGTTATAGTTTTATGGTGAAGATACCTGATCAATTAAAATCTAAGTGACTGCTCCCCTACGTTACCGGGTAGGCTACCGTGTCACGAAGATAAATGGAAAAGGAAATGAAACACTCAAATAACATAAGCCCGAAGGCATATTTATTCGATAAAAAAAAATGGGTGTTTTGGCCAGTCGAGTCAAATTTTCAACGATATACCATCGTCATCGAAAATCAGTCCTAAACTGTTACCGCCTTCACCGCGTGGAGATACTCTCAGCTTATGTTATTTTATAATTATACAGTGAAATTAGTGATAGCTTTGATTTCCACATCAGATGTTTCTGATCTTCGATTTTTATAAGACAACAGGAAATGCCCATCAGACCGAACAAATTTTGCTAAGACGTCATTCCTATATATGTTATAGTGTAGCTGGGCGCTTGGAATTCCACAACAGGTGTTCCAGATCTTCGATTTTTATAAGTCAACAGAGAGTGCTCATCAGATTAAATAACTTTTGCTAAAACGTCATTCCTATATATGTTATAGTGTAGCTGTGCGCTAGGAATTCCACAACAGGTGTTCCAGATCTTCAATTTTTATACGTCAACAGAGAGTGCTCATCAGGCTGAACAACTCTTGCTAAGACGTCATTCCTGTATTTGTTATAGTGTAGCTGAGCTCTTGGAGTTCCACATCAGGTGTTCCAGATCTTCAAATTTATTCTCTCAGCAGAAAATGCTCATCATGTGGAACAATTTTGGCTATGGTACCATCTTTGTATCTCTTATAGTTTAGTTGGTCTGTTACGGTTCTGCATCAGGTGTTCAAGTTTCCAAGATAAATTATAGCCTATATGTTGCCCAGACTTAATTCCTATACAACAAAAGAAAAACCATTCAAATCCGTCCAGTAGTTCCGAAGATTAGCGTGTACAAACAAACAGACACACAGACAAACAGACAAACAGACAGATTTTTTTTTTTGGATTCGTGCTCTCTTACTGTTTCTAAACCCCCCTCAACTATTGTTTTTTTAATATATTCAATGTACAGACACAGTTTTTTTACTGTTTTATTATATGTATAGATAACATTAGGTACTTTATTATAATAATTAACAAAAATCAAAAAACCTGACTGCTTAAAAAGCTTACTAAAAAAATGAGAACTAAAAAGATGTAAACAAGACGTGTACTTCCAGTCATAACATACATAACGTAAATTCTAAGTAGGTTTTCAAGAAATCATGCTATCAATTGATAAGGCGTAGGCCAGACAGAAAGGGCGCAGACGCGGCGCACTTCTGGCACGCCATCGGCGCACCTTTTCTATCTATATTGCGCCCGTCCCTTTCAAACTTAAACTTAACCTTATTAAATTTTCTGCATTAGTATATTAAAATAACCATGTGCTGTGTAACGTCTATATTTAAACTGCGATATTAAGCATATTATAAACTACTAATAAATATAGTTCGCAAGATTTAATTCTACATATCATGATAATGTCATAAATAAATTACTTAATATAATAACTACTGTGTATTATAATGTAATAAAAGTTACATTAAATTGTTAAATATGTAAATAACACAACAATATAATCGTTCAGGGGTGATTCTATCATTACAGTTTTAGCTAATATCGGTATGTCAGGATTGCGAGCAAGGTAAACACAGTAAATAAAACCAACATAGACTCTCCACCACTGAGAGTACTTGTATTTGGGTTAATATTAGTAACATTAACTAGATCACAGTATATTACTTTACACAATTATTACAAGATCATAAAATAAGGACAAGCTAATCAGATATAAAAGGTCAGACTTCTTCAGCTGTTCAACACGGAATGCTCTCGCTTCGTCGAATGACCACCGCCTTTATAACCTCGGGTGGGCCGATCCATATCAACGGCTACCCTCTCTTGTCAACATTGCCCAGTGCTACCCGCTATCGATAACACGGCCCTCCTGCAAAACACACGTCCTCGTGTGTTGGTGGTTGGTGGTTGACGCACCATCAACCCCATCGTCAAGATTGTACATCAAGGCCTAACTTCAGTGACACCTCTGGACCTTAAACAGAAACAAATAATACAGTACACATCTCGGCCACACCTGATCACTCATCTTTGACCTCGTCATGTTACTCATGTCTTTGACCAAAGTAACATGAAGAGCATCCAAAGAATGTTTGTATCGATTAGAGCTTGTTATCCCATCGACGGCCAACAAGCTCATCACCCATGACTTAAACTAGTTGATATTCATTCAGTATCAACCTAGTTCTATATTCGTTCATAACTTCTCGTATCAAACTTACTTACTTACAAACATCCACACATTAGATTTCAACATTTTCACAATAAAATACTATCTCAGATGCCTAATAGGTAGATAGTTCTACTTTGGTTATACATCAAATCATAGTTATTCAATAAATCATAATAGGTACATAAACACACAATCTCATCATACACAAATTCATAAAATCATTTAAATACATTTACAATGTTCTTCAGGGCTAAATATCTCAAAGTTTTTCACAAATTCATAATACATAAACACTTAAAATATTTCTTGGTTAAATATCTTAACGATTCACAAAGCCATAATACATAAACACTTAAAATATTTCATTCGTAAAAATCTCATAATTATTCACAAAATCATAACATAATATCATATCTCAATAATTTACAAACTCATAGTACATTTAACACTTAAAATATTCCATGATTATAAATCTCAATTATTGACAATTCATTTTACCAGCATATAAACACTTCAAACTCATAGTACGTTAAACACTCAAAATATTTCAAGATTAAATATCTCATTATTCACAAACTCATAGTACATATCAACCTTTAAAATAATTCACGATTCAATATCTCATATTCACAACATCCTACATTCTTAAATATCTCAATTCTTCACAAAATCATAAAACAAACATCCTAAATGTTTCATGGTTAAATATCTTTAAATCTTTAATCATTATTCACAGTATCATAGTACATAATTATAAACACTTAAAATATTATCTCAATTATTCCCAAAATCATAATACTTAAATTAATAACCTTTAAAACTTTTCATGATCAAAATAATATCTCAATTTATTCACAAACTCATATTACAAAACTGACATGATGTTTTAAACATAACATTTCTATATTGCGCTAATAATCCAACCTTTTTACAACAATACAATACATATTAAACACATCTTTAACGAAAATAAGTCAAATTATTTTTTATTTAAAATAAATTTGACAAATTAATCTTTAACGGAAGTCATCATAGTAATTATCATCAATAATAAATACAATTTCCTGTTTTCGTCTACAAAAAATACATTTTAAACCATAAGTAATAATAACAAACTACTTTTTAATTTCAATAAACTATTTTGTACCATTCTACAACAAGAATTATAACAAAACCAATCAAAACAAATATCAATACTTTCAAAACTTTTTCAAAACATTAATTCAAAACAGAATCTCATTTTCACTGCATTTTCATTTATCAATTAATAGCATCACCCGCCTTGGATTTAGCCAACTCATTTGGCATCACCCGCCTAGGATCCTGCTTTATCAACATGGCATCACCCGCCTTGGATCTAGCCATATCATGGCATATCCCGCCTTGGTTCCAGCCCTATAACAATTGCTTCGCCACGTTAGAGTTTCAGTTTTCCCCAGGCGAAGCCTTTGGCCAACCCCGGCTGGCCAAACCGGGCGGTGCCAAAGATCAACCCTGGTTGCATCTCACCACAAACTCTAATACGACTTGCAATGTATTTTCCTACACGAATAAATACAGATGCCGTATTTATTTTCCACGAATAAATACAGATACCATCATATTTATTTTATACTAATAAACACAGATATCATCTCATTTATTTTACACGGATAAATACAGATAACATCTCTTTTATTTTACATGAATAAGCAAAGATATCATTTAATATTTATTTTACACGAATAAATAACCTCTCATATTATATTTCCTTCATCAAAATTCCTTCACACATAATAAAATGGTTGTGACTCACCGGATTTATCACATTTTCCCATTCTCACATTTCTCACCATTGTAATATCAAAAATTTTGTCAGTCCGTCTACAGGGGATTTTATTTAGCAAAAGAACAATGGGTAATTTTGTTTGGAACCCGTACCCACCTTGTAGCATTTTAGACTAGGTGTCATTTAGAAGAGGCTCAAGTGAACAACTCAAAAATGAATGAACGAGTGAATGAACGAATGGGAGACCGAAGTTATGATCACTTCTATTTTGCATTTTCAATCATCTATGTAGTGCTATAATAATTATCTTATAGGCCCAATGAATAACCAGTCGTTCTGTTTCATAGAGAGAGACTGACCCAGCTTCCTAAGGTTTAATTTTTGCTACGGAAAATATTAATTCAAACGCCATGAATTCAATTAAGTACAGTTTGTTTATTTATTATGGTACACAAAATAAACATCATCACTAAATGGTAGTTGTTCTCAATGATTATTTCATCCCAAGCATTTGCCGGACCGACGAAGTTTATTTTTTCGAATTTTATTAAAAACTAAGTGCAAAGCGATAAATATATTTTTAAATTAATTATCACATATGCACCGCCTAACTATTAAAAAAATATTGATTCAGATAATCATAGAATACCATTTTTTTTAAGTTTTGCAATTAAATCAATATTTTTATTTAAAATGGTTCCTACATTCGGCGTATTCACATGTTTGTAGTTCCCTTCCGTTTTGTGTGTTTAATGTGGATTTTCGGTTGTGTTAAGGTTCGCGCACATTATGTTGGATCGCAGCAGGGCGGAGCGGGCCGCAGCGCAGCGCAAAATGCTTACTTAGGGCACAGCAGGGCGGGGCGGACCGCATCGCACTCAACCAAAATCCGTGGCGGAATATGCGGCCCGCTGCGCCCCGGCATGATGTGCGATAGTTGATATAAAATACATACAAGCAATTTGAGCGGATTTTTGCGCTGCGACCCGACCCGCTGCGGCCCGTCATAATATGCGTGAACGTAAAACTTCAGAAAGTGCGGTAGAGTTGAGCGTATTCCTCCTCCCGTCTTCCTGTTTAGTTTTCCATCCGGGAACTTCATTCATGCATGCATTCCGAATTCCCATTAGAAAATCTTCTCTTTAGCAAAATATGCACGCACAGATGTTTAGGTGCATAAGAGGGTGTATAGATACACCTACGTATATGTAGGTACCCATAGCAGAATATTGGGCTAGTTCAAAGGATGATTGAATGGCGCGCGGGGCGAATTCACTAAGGGTTTTTAGCATATTTCAACGTCGAATAACTTTTTTCTCCCGTTAGATACAGAGTTGTCGCCATACAAAATATTTATGTATTTTTAAAGACCTTTCTAATGGTACTAGTCTCAATTTGCTACAAGGTGGGTACGTTTTGTTCCATGTCCTTTACATGTGGGTATACAATCATAATGTGGACTGGTTTTTTTCTTGTTCCACTTCTGATGTAAATAACACAACAATATAATCGTTCAGGGGTGATTCTATCATTACAGTTTTAGCTAATATCGGTATGTCAGGATTGCGAGCAAGGTAAACACAGTAAATAAAACCAACATAGACTCTCCACCACTGAGAGTACTTGTATTTGGGTTAATATTAGTAACATTAACTAGATCACAGTATATTACTTTACACAATTATTACAAGATCATAAAATAAGGACAAGCTAATCAGATATAAAAGGTCAGACTTCTTCAGCTGTTCAACACGGAATGCTCTCGCTTCGTCGAATGACCACCGCCTTTATAACCTCGGGTGGGCCGATCCATATCAACGGCTACCCTCTCTTGTCAACATTGCCCAGTGCTACCCGCTATCGATAACAAATAAGTACTTACATTTAATATTAGTATCTGCGATCCAACAGACAAACCAGGTATATGGTTTTGTTGGACATTTTATTGTATTATAGACCTTAATATGTACCTTTTACTATATAATAAATAAATAAAATAAAAAATAAACATTTTGTATGAAAGAACATTGAAGAGGCGACGAGACGGCACGCCACGGTTGCAACGCGGGCTCACCACAAACGCACCGCTGCGCCTGCACCCGGGCACAGCAGTGAGTGACGCGCCGGACCGGACGTTTGTCGCAAAAAAATTCTCTTTTGGAAATCGGCAAGTTGCACCAGGGCTAGCATGTCTTCGTCTTCAGAGGAAGACATGTTGTCAGATCAAAATCAAACACTTGAATGGCACCAACAACCAGGTGCCACAGGCGCGCCCGTAGCGTGCCACATGCGCGGCCGCAGCGTGTCACAGACGCGCCAGTTGCGCGCCGCGCCCCTTCTGTGTGGCCTGCGCCTAACACGCAGTCGGAGGCTACGTAGGTATCTTTTAAGTTAGTCAGTTTGCGAATTATGTAATTCGTTGGTAGCCTCGACTGCATATTATCATTTGATAGCATGATTTCTGTCTTTGCTGTTGCGCAGTTGGGTAATAAAATATAATATCCTAACTAATATTATAAATGCGAAAGTAAGTTTGTTTGTTACCTTTTCACACCTAAACTACTGAATCGATCATCCTGAAATTTTGCATAATTATACGTTGTCAGGTGTACAGAAACGGACTTAGGGTACCTTTCATCCAGAAAAAAAGTACTGTTCCCGAGGAAAACAACAACGTTCATAGATGGCGCCACGTGACTTTCGAATATTTGTAATCATGATTGAATTATAAATTATTATGGAAACTTTAGTAGTGTGTTAGGAGTTTTTTTGAGCTTAATTAACAAGAGCGAAACCATGGGCAAAAGCTAGTATTTTTATATGTGGATTAATTTTCACAAACATTGGAAATTGAGTTTGTTTGTTACTTTTTCACGGCAACTTGGTAACATGTAATGTGCAAACTTGGTATTTCAAATAGGACATGAACCCCGTTATTACTAAAGATGGTTTAAGAAAAACCTAAGTTTTAAAATTCAATTCAATTCAAATTATTTATGGTAAAATAGTACATTGGTATATATGGTATCCATAATGTACATATACAGGTGGTAAAATATAATTAAAAAGAAACAAATATGGACCCTGTCGGGCACAGCAAAATTATAAGATAGGGTGGCGAGAGGAAGAGCGCTTTTATCCATATAAAATAGCGCCGTCTCTTTTTGTTATATGACATAAGAAAGTGATGGGTATATTTTAAACCTGGGTTTACCTTAGCCTTGGTTTAAACCATCTTTTGTAATAAGGGGATAAGTGTTTATTATCCCAAAAATTTTAAAACCATTTCCTTGTCTCCTTGTGTCTAACAAATGCTATTACGTTTCTTGTTCCAGGGCATGACTCGTCTCCTGCTGACCCGCATCCCGTACTACAAGAACGTGGTGGTGATGTCGTTCTCGTGCGAGCACTGCGGCTATGACAACAACGAGATACAGCCCGGAGGAGCGCACGCTGAGAAGGGCATCATGTGAGGACACACTTACTTTATATTTACTTGTGTAGCTTAATAAATACCATATTAAGAGCGGTTCGGTTCGGATCCACTCCCACCACCTTCCCATGGCCCTTCCAACTTGCGTTATACGGGTCGAATCGTGGGGCGGCTGCGGACATAGCACCCTTGGCTATCTTATTTTGACCGTCCGCAGGCGCTTCTTGATCCCTTACAAGTTAACCATGTGTATCCCTTGAGCACCTCTCCCATCTGGGTGTGCACTACCACAGCACGGGCTTCGTCGTCGGATCGTACAGAATTGATTTATATACCTACTTATGTACTATTTTCATTTTTACTTTTCCTATATGTGCATAATTTTATTATTGTAAAAAATATTATGATTTTCTTTGTATAGAGTCAATTAATTTATTCACTTGACAGACATATCTGTGTTGCTGGGGAGTTTGTTGCGCCGTTTCTTCTTCACAGCATAAACACTAGGAAGCGGTGAAGGGAGGGCTTTTTGGGGGATGTCTATATTGTAAAATCGACGTTCAAAAAGAACTAAGTCATTCTAGTCTATTTTGAATAAACGAGTTTTGAGTTTGAGTTTGATCTCCTATCCGATCCGGATCCGTGAAAATACGGATCTAGAGAGGATAGATCGGATATTAGTTACGCACCAATCCGATCTCTGATCCAAATCCAACCAATTAAGGGGCCATCTTTGTCATACATCCGATTTGAATCTGAGGTAATGCGAAAGCGTTCATACAAACAGTACTACGGCTACTTCGGTCCGTCAATATTACTTCCGACTTGAAGACTCACGGATGACGGAGAGAAATCGGATGACGGGAGTCGTATCTAGTGCGTAAACTAGCATACAAATAGTTGTATGACTGCTTCGGAACGTATTTTCACGGATTCGGATCGGATGCAGTGCGTAACCGCTGTAATAGGTTCACTGTTCAGGTAGCAGACACAATGGTTAAACAATTCCATTCATCATATGTGATTCACGGAACAGGGAAAGGGTTAATAAGTCGTTTGACTGCCTCGTTGGTCTAGCGGTCAGTCACAACCGTCAGTCAATTTTTATTTACGAAAACTGTCAAAATGGTTGGTTTTGTTTTTTATGTCAAACAATTTGACAGGTTTTGTAATTGAAAACTGTCTGAATGAACGGTTCGACCTTGCTTCGGTTGCGATTTATCAAGATTTTGTTGAGAGGAGATTATTTAAATGATTCAATATGTTTTTGTCAAACTGACCGACAGCCCAGCTTTCCTATAATAACAAGAAGGCTGCTGGTGTATTGCCAACGTCAACCATTACACATGAAGTCCAAAAATGTCATAGTTACCAAACTGGACAGCACACATCTGATGATATATGTCATTGCTGAAATGTACCACTCTGCGTCCATGACACCCATGTGTGACGTTTTAATAACATATTGTTCTGTTGCAGGTGGAAACTGCACGTGGAGACTCCGGCGGACCTCAACCGTCAGGTGGTGAAGAGTGACCACACGTGCGTCAGGATACCCGAGTTAGACTTTGAGATACCTGCCAAGAGCCAGAGTGGAGGTATGAGAACATGAAAATTATACATGTATTTAGATGGCTTTTAAATTGGACGGTTGCAGTCGAGCCGCAGCGGCACAGTAGACAGTAGCTATAGCTGTACCTCAACTCACTATAATCGTCTGAATTGAAACACTCATACAAATACGCACCGCAACAAGATTTTTAAGGTAAGTTCGGAATACAGTCACATACAAAAACAAAATATTACTCAATATAAGTGTGTGTGAGTTTGAGGCGATTACATTAGGTAAGTTGAGGTACTGCTTTAGCTTATAGTGTGCCCGGTCACGGACTAGCGATATTCTAGATACTTGTATAACAACTATTCTAGTACACAAATACACTATACACTAGGGTCCAATTCACTTCTATTTTTTGTTGAGATATTCTGTACGTGTGTACAAAAAAGGTCATATCTCTCAAAGTTTTGGTTCTACTGAGATAAAAGTAGGCTTATTCGGAGGACAACAATATTGTCTATCGTTTACATTACAATACAATGGGTTCACATTTTCATAACTTTGAAATATAGAATATCTTAATAAAAAGCAAAATGGCTGCCAAAAAGCAGGGAAGTGGATTGGACCCTAGTGTGTAGTGTATTTGTGTACTAGAATAGTTGCTATATAAGTACCTAGAATATCACTAGTTCATAACCGGACACATTGTATGTCTACTGTGGTATAGTCGTGTAATCGCTTGTTAATTATCACGACGCCTTACGGCTTATTTTTGAGTGGCGATAGACGCAAGACTGGCCTGATGCTTGGTCTATCATTATCAGTGATCGGAAAAGGGTGAGCTAATTTACCTAAACTTCAAAGAACACAGACAAAAACTGGAGACTTCTTTACGACAACATTGTTTTTTCGGGAGAATTTTCTCGGAGATTGTCGTTCATTTGTTTTCAAAAAATAAAAGACAATCTCCTTTTTGAAAACAATAAACAATCTTTTTTTAAAAACAATGAAAAACGTGTCATCTGGTTTTGTGACAATTTTGGGAAACGTTGGGAAATAGGAAACGAATTTAATTGTTTTCTGTACTATTAATATTAAAGGTACTTTATTGATGTCTCGAAACCCGGAACAATTTTCACGAAAAAAATGTTGTCTTAAGGAAGTGTGGAGAAACTTGGTGTGGTGTTCCTCCAACCAGGCGGAGTCTTGTGCCTGGCGGGCTACTGCCCAACGGTTGATGTTGGGAGGTTGTATATATACTATCTGCGTGTTAAATCTTGATTGCGCGATGTAGGATAGTTCGCATGTGGCGAGATAGATGCCGCCACAGAAGTCTCCAGTTTTTCTCTCTGTTCTATGAAGTTTAGGTAAATTAGCTCACCCTTTTCCGATCACTGATCATGATGTATATCACAAGTATAACATAGGTATTGTCCTGCAGAGGTGACGACAGTGGAGGGCATCCTGTCGCGCGCCATCGCGGGTCTGACGCAGGACCAGGCGGCGCGACGCACCGACCACCCCTACGCGGCGGAACAGATCGACCAGTTCATCGTGAGGCTGCACGCGCTCAAGGACGGACACACGCCCTGGACCCTCGAGCTAGAGGACATCAGCGGTGAGCACACACTGCACTCTGGGGAACACTCTCCCTTCCCGCGCCAGACGCACCGGGCGCTGATCTCCGGCCACCGTAGTGTGTGGCCTGCGGGCGGCGGGGTAGGGGACCCGTCGCCCGAACAGTAACAGGCGCGTTGTGTTCCGCGCGCGCCTATCAGGAGGACGTGGGGTCTCACAGTAGGAGAGTTCTGCCAAGAGCTGGTGGACCGAGGCTTACCGGGTTCGCGGTGCATGCAGTTGAGAATCCCGTGACCCCGGCCAAGGGTCAGGAGAAGGAACACCGTGGGTTTTAGCCGGTAAGAGTCCGGCATACCCCTTCGCTTTCCCCGGGCGAAGGGCATCCACGAGGATTTTACCAAGAAAAAAAAAAAGTCTGTGTAACGATGGAACCTTACGTCCATTATTTATCTATTTAACTAGCTTGTGCCCGCAGCTTCGATTGCGTAAAATTTTGAACCCGTTTAGTGACGATTTTCCATACAAACTTTCATCCCCTATTTAACTCCCTTAAGGGTTGAATTTCGAAAAATCCTTCCTTAATCTTTGTCTACATTATAAAGGGAACCTCTGTGCAAAATTTCAGCTTTCTAGGTCCAAGGGTTTGAGCTGGGCGTTGATGAGTCAGTCAGTCAGTCATTTAGTCAGTCAGGACTTTTCTTTTTATTTATCTTTACATATAAAAGGAGAAGCTGACTGACTGACTGACTGATCTATCAACGCACAGCCTAAACCGCTGGGGTTAGAAAGTTGAAATTTTGACAGCAGGTTCCTTTTGTAACGTAGGCATCCACTAAGAAGGGGTTTTTCGAAATTCAACCCCTAAGGGAGTTAAATAGGGGATGAAAGTTTGTATGGAAAATCGTCACTTAACGGGTTCAAAATTTCACGCAAGCGAAGCTGCGGGCGAAAGCTAGTTATTCATATTGTGTTATTTTTTTCTTTTTGTTTAATTTTTGTACTCAAGACTTGGTACTTCATTACTCACAGGTCTGTGGTCAAGACTACATTGTTTTCTCTTAACTATCATAAATCATAGTACTGTATTCACTGAAGTTGTTAAAGATATCCTTTTTTTAAAAGAGTAACCATGTAGTTTCTTGCCGGCTCTTCTCCATAGGAAACGACTAATTGGAACCGTGCACCTAAATTCGACTTTTCATAAGCGCCTGTATTGGTTTATGTGAAATATTTTTTTTGATTTGTTTGCCGAATTGTTTCAGGCAACTGTTTCGTGGAGAACCCGGAGGCGCCGCGCCGGGACCCGCGCTGCTCGCGCATCGACTTCCGACGCTCTGAAGCGCAGGACCACGAGCTCGGAATATACAGAGCCAACGAGGTACGCGCGCATACACTAAAGCTGCGCATCCAATTGAGCACGCTCAGCCGAATGAGCGGCTCTAGTGGAGACGCCTGAGCACGCTCGGCCCGACCAAGTCCGAGCACGCTCAGGGCGAGCACCTTGTCAGTTTTTGTCCACGCTCAAAGGCGCTCAGTAGACATGGGCGTTTTTGGTTTTGAATGCAAACTGATATTTATCAGATTTCAGATATCAAAATCCGTTTTTAGAAATCCGATTTCAGTAGCGCCTAACCTCGCCAATTCGGTTGCGTACTTAGATTTCGTTTTATTAGCTAAGGAGTAGGTACTAACGATTTGTGCGTTTTTCATCTAAACGAAAACAATAGGTACATTATTTCTAGTTAAAAACACGAATCTATAAACCAAAATACATCAACGTATTATCTCGCAATTATAGTCTTTAAAAACTTAGCAGTAAAGATGATATTGATCGCATTTCATCATTTCCGTTACCGATAAACCGAAATCTAAATCGCAAAATTCATACTATCCTTTTTATTCCGCTAAGTTCCGTTATGTTAGAAAGAGAGAAAGCGATTTTCTAGGCATAAGTTTGCGTTTGGATTTTGGTTTGTCGATTCAGATTCGTTCGTTCAGTGATAGAGATTGCTAGCGTTTGGATTAGCAAGGTCGATTTTTGAGATCGAATTTTCTAGTTTGAGAAATCGATGCGAATCGATTTGTGTTTGAAATCGGTTTTTGAATTCGTTTTGATATATCTGACACATGTCTAGCGCTCAGTATTCGCTCGGCGCTCAGTGTGAACGGTTGTTTTTATGATTGAAAGTCTCGACGAATGACGAGCACGCCGAGTTCCCCGAGTTTGATATAGTTTAATTAATAACGTTCTATTTTACTTTTTCTGTTATTTATAAAATGAGTGGCTTGTGGTTCCTTCGAAAGTTAATTCACGAATCATATTAGCCGAGTTGTTCCTTCGATAACGATACATTTCTCTCGTCCACCACCTTGGTGGTTTTCTCTTCTTCTTTATGGCACTGTGAGATTATAAAGGCCGCAGCAGCTATACGGACACGTGAAGACATGACGGAGCCGAGCATATACTGAGCAGTCTGAGCACAGCTTTTTCAATGTTAAGGCTCGTTCGACCAAAACTTTCATTTTGTTCCTCTAAGCACGCTCAGGCGAATGAGCGGCTCATTCGCCTGAGCGTGCTCAAGTGGATACAAGGCTTAAGTACGAAGCCACACTGCTCCGTTGCGCTGCGTTGTGCGTCGTCCCAGCGTTGACGCTGCGTCATTTTACATATAAATTTTAAAACAGCCACATTTCTCCATTGCGTTGTCGAACGCATTGCGTCGACGCCAAGACGAAGCGGGGAGAGGTGATGCGGTGCGTCGACGTCCGTCGTCGGAGCGGCAACGCAGTTAGTTCAGTACTGGCAGAGATAAAACTGTTTTTACTATTCCTTAATGCAATCAAGGGAGATATACAGAACCGTCTGTTAATTGTACGTTTGTTTCGGCGGTGGCGTAATAATAGCAACAACAGAACACGTTTCCTACGATCCATCATCATCATCTGCCTAGCCTTTTCCCCACTATGTTGGGGTCGGCTTCCAGTGGAACCGGATGCAGCTGAATATCAGTATTTTACATGGAGCGACTGCCTATCAGACCTCCACAACCCAGTAACTGGGTAATACGATACTCTTGGTAAGACTGGTTGTCAGACTTTCTGGCTTCTGACCAACAGTAACGACTGTCAAAGATCTACAAATGACAGCCGGGACCAACGGCTTTACGTGCTTTCCGAGGCACGGAGGAAACTCGCTATGGTAAATGGTCACCCATCCACAGACCAACCTCGGCAAGCGTGGCTTAACCCGGAAGATCGGTCTATGCGGCTGTAATTATTTAGCCACGAGCTCCTCCACGAGCTCCACGTTTTCTACGATCCATTGTTGGTTAAATACTGAAGAATTGTCACCTCGACGCTGCGACGTCGGAGTAAGCGGCGTCGCGTTGCGTCGACGCAGCGTGGCAGGCATGCAGTGCGTCCAAATGTTGCGCTGCGACGTCGCAACGGAGCAGTGTGGCAATACTGTAACATATGGCGCAACAAATTTAACTTCTATGAACGATAACAATCAAATTTGAAATCAAAAAGCCTTGGAATTTATATCCCAAGCTGCAGTATGGCAGCTTGGGATGTAAACTCCGCCAATTTCCCCCTCAACCCCGATTACTCTGCGACAATGTTCTACGTTGACCGACTGTAAGGAGTAACATATAGGTAGTGGTAATACTATAAGTTGAGCACAGCTCATATCAGTCGCGTTGTCCACAGCACGACACAGACGAGGATGACTCCCTCGACACGTCGGACGAGCTCTCCGACGAGATACACCTCATGCGCAACCTGCTCGCCCCCGCCGCCCCCGCTCCCCCCGCCGACCCCCCCGCCGCCCCCGCCGACCCCTCCCCCGCGCCCTCGGGAGACCACCTGCTGTCCCCCGCGGACCCCTCGGTGATGGACTACGAGACGCTCGCCTCAGACGAAGTGATGAAGTTCAGGACCAACTGCCCCGACTGCAACTCTCCGTGTAGCACTAACATGAAGATGACCAGTGAGTTACTATACTTTATCACTATTATATCTGTTAGCCGCTCACGTGACTACAAAAACCCATTGAGTACAAGCCAGATTTCGTCATCACCCCGTCCAACGTGGAGGGTTTTCAGCGGTGTAACGATCGTAGTAAACCTTTGCGGTGGAGCGGATGCTTTCGAGCCGTTATGAGCGGTGTTTATATAGTATAGTATAGAGTAGGAATGGTAAAGGATAAAGGACTCACCAAGCACTTCTTCGGCAGCGTATGTAGGTATGAAGTTGAATTTGCAGTGTCCAGTCCTTTGAAGGTTCCTTATGGGTAATGCACTTCACCAGTCTATAAACACTGCACTAGTTATTATTATAAGCGGGGAATGTTAATTTTGCGGTTATAGAAAGTTTTGCGGAACCGGCTCGAACGCGCGTAAAGAATATGTAGTTGTGTTGTTTGATTTTTCTTCCGCAAGTGCATATGGCGCCACTTGCTATGACAGCCGAAGTCCATCTTCTTTCTCTCTCTGCCATACGGGTCAGGGTAATGTGAGGGAAAGGGAAGGACACAGGAAATAGACGAAAGCTCATCAAATCATAGTGTACTTAGCGGAAATTAGAAGTTAATTTGACTATAAGAGTCACAGATAATTAATTAGTGTTGCGGTTTGAAAAATATTAAATTATTGAATTAATTTGGCCAAAACACAACGGCCGAGTACTATATGTTTGAAAAGAAAGCTCATTTACGACTTTAGTTTCTTCAAATGGTGCTTACACTTGAATTTTTTTGCCATACACCGAAATGCGCGGAATTTAAAAACGTATTAAATGATAAATGATATTTATTTCTGTAAATAAATCTGTTACAGACACTTTTACAAGTCAATTTTATATGTTTTTTTAAGACTAGATGGCGCCGGCATTTCCTATCTGACTAGCTCTGAGAAGAAAAGCCGAAACAAACTCAGAGGTCAAGGTCTCTTTTAAAGTCCAGACATTGTGGTATAAAACTATGCGAGTGTAACAATGTAGGGCAACGTCTGGAATGGCCTTTTGAGGAAAGAGCCATAACAGCTTTGAGTCGACCTGTCTAAACTGACGGTACGCATGCATCAGCCATCGTGTAGCTCAACCTTATTTTAGGGAGCTCAACGACCCGACGTACGACGACACCAATCAGCAAGACATTAAAGCAAGATATTGAGTTAAATGCATAGACATAGAATGTACTACTTAATACTGAAGCAACATGGACTAAATTGAAATCACTACGAAACTTTCCCGCTTGGGAACTACAGATCCCATCTGCATTTTACGGCAACTGGGAACCGCAGATCCCGTTTGCACGTTAGCGGTTAGACTACACGAGTGACGATACTTAAGTACGTAAGATCTTATGCCGAATTTACACTCAGCCTTGTTGGACAGACAAGTGTGCAGCGCGAGTATGTACAGGTGACTCGCGCTGTCACTGCTCATGCCGCTGCCCACAGATTATCAAAGGACGAGCAGTGCGAGCGCGAGTCAGTGTTTACATTCAACACTCTTGCTCACTTGCCGCCGACGTTCGAGCGAAGGAACGTGTTTCGTCTTGTTACCCCACTACGGCAACTCATCATCATCTGCCTAGCCTTTTCCCAACTATGTTGGGGTCGGCTTCCAGTGGAACCGGATGCAGCTGAATATCAGTATTTTACATGGAGCGACTGCCTATCAGACCTCTACAACCCAGTAACTGGGTAATACGATACTCTTGGTAAGACTGGTTGTCAGACTTTCTGGCTTCTGACCAACAGTAACGACTGTCAAAGATCTACAAATGACAGCCGGGACCAACGGCTTTACGTGCTTTCCGAGGCACGGAGGAAACTCGCTATGGTAAATGGTCACCCATCCACAGACCAACCTCGGCAAGCGTGGCTTAACCCGGAAGATCGGTCTATGCGGCTGTAATTATTTAGCCACGAGCTCCTTAGCACGAGCTGAGAGGTTCATCATCACCTGAAATTAATTGTTCCCGATTTCTGACTTTTCTAGTACTCAAACCTCAGTTGGTCCGCAAGAGTCTTTTGATCCTTATGAGAAATATGATCGATTGACATCATAAAAATGTTTTGTGAAAACTGACCTTTTTTTCGCTGACTGTATTTTTTTTTCAAAATCTGTGAATGTAGATAGAAATTATGAAGAAGCAACTAAACTAAAGTCGGAAATATTGTCCTAAATACTACTGCGGCGATATCGACGCGAGTGAGCGTTCACACTCAGCCTTCATAAACAAGCTTCAACAAGAACAGCAGGAGCAGTGCCAGGGACTGAGTGTAAATGTGTTAGGGGAACTTCTTCATGTACTTACTAGGATAAAAAGTATCGTATGAGTTAATCCAGGACATGGTCTACCTGTGTGTCGAATTTCATTTAAATCCATTCAGCCGTTTATGTGATTGATTAACAAACATACAAATTAAATGTGATTACTTACAATAATTAATTGAATTATGTTGTTGTTGTCTGCAGACATTCCTCATTTCAAAGAGGTGGTTATCATGAGCACCAACTGTGATTACTGCGGACACCGTACCAACGAGGTGAGACACACACACATACACACACACATACATATACACACACACACACACACACACACGAACACATACACACTAAGGGGCCATCCATTAATTACGTTACACGAATTTCATGATTTTTTGACCCCCCGCTTCGTCTTTGTCACAGCTGGTCACATTTGTGACACCCCCCCCTCCATAGTGTGACGTCACATATTTTGCAATTTAACATCTAGAAATTATTAGGTAATTTAAAACAGCAAATCCGAAAAATTAGTTTTATTTCCATTTAATTCTTGGTAGGGATGGGCCGAATATTCGTTTTATATTCGTTATTCGGCATGTTCGGCAGGTTTACCGAATATTCGTATTCGGCCGAATATTCGGCTAAATCACCGAACGTTCGGCAAAGTGGTACTCAAAGTATTTTTACTGTATTGAGCCGTGTATGATTGAGTATGAGTTGAGTGTTAAATGGGCTATGTTTATGAGGTAAGTAATTTACATGTTTTTGTCGGCACTATAGTTTTATTTCCAATAACAACAGATAAAAAGATGGTTATTAAAAACCAAATATAAGTATGTAGCTATTTTGGGATTAAGCTACAGTGAACTCTTTATAATAAAATAATACTTATATGTTATTATAATCAGGTCTATAATGTAAGAAAGAATTGCATGATTAAATTACAACATTTCAGCAGATATGATAATCATATTTCTAGTTTCTACTTAAAGTGGCAAAAATTATTTATGGAAAATAAACAGTTATTGTCTTATAAACTTTAAAGTTTAAACGTTAAAAGTATTAAACCAATATAGTACCTATATTTTAAGAGAAAGAATTAATTGCATTTTTTAAAGGTAGGTATTCATTTGAGAGATCAATCAATTACCCCTAAACAAACAGAGTTATTCTATTATAAATATTAGTGACATACTAAGACAAATATGAGATCTTTATAAGAGACCAAATCGAATATAATAATACAGGAACATAACCTTATGAATTCACATTTTTATTAACTTTTTGTTTAAGTTACATGAAGGTAAATGTTCTTAAAACGCCCATCCGCGCGCTTTTCGTAAACGCATTCAGACTTGTATTGTTTACTTTAGGGAATCAATTATGCCGAATATTCGGCCGAATATTCGGTTCGGTAAAAGTTTTACCGAATATTCGGCCGAATGTTCGTATTCGGTGAAATCCATGTTCGGCCCATCTCTAATTCTTGGATATATTAGATTTTGAAATATGACGTCACAAAATTTAGGACTCCTCCCACCCCTTGTCACACAGTCAGACTTCGCCGACCCCCCCCCCCCTTAACGTGTGACGTAATTCAAAAAAGGAAAAAAAAAAATTTTTTAAATTCGCCTTTGACTAAAATCTTATATGTATGTGCCAATTCATCATCATCAGATCATATCAGAAATGATGAGATCCACAGGACAACCACGGTAAACAACATAGCCCGAAGAATTGTCAAATAATTAAATTGTCAAGAAGCACAGGACCGATCGATGTGGCGATGCTTGGGGGAGGCCTATGTCCAGCAGTGGACGTGTTTCGGCTGAATTATGATGATGTAATGTCTATTAACAAAGTTTCCGTGTAGCTCCCTTGGTTTAGAATATCCCCACTCACTCTGTATTAATAAGATGTTGTTTGTGTGCAGGTGAAGTCGGGCGGCGGCATAGAGGACAAGGGCGTCAGGTTTGAACTGCGCGTCGCCAACAAGGATGACTTCTCACGAGATATACTCAAGGTACGTACACTGTAACTATACACACGGACAAACATGTCCGATGTGCTACTAGATAGCAAACTCGTAATGAACCTTTTGACCGCCACACTCATGTATATGTCGCAGAATCAACACAGAGGCACAACTATTAGGCCGGTTTTAGTGCTTGACCGACCGTCGGTGCGTACGTCGGTCGCGCTTGTCATTTGTATGAAAATTCACTAGTCGTGACAGTGCTCGACCGACAGTACGCACGCGTATATTGCTACGCACTGCGTACGAGGACCGTCGGTCAAGCGCGTCCGCATGCGTGCCGTCGGTCGACCGACGCGCTATGGATACATATTAACGCGTTCAGTGCTACACCGATCGGTGGACCGACCGTACGGATGCGCGTATCACCGTAAAAAGAATGAAACCTACTAGTTCAAAACTTCAATAATATTGTTTGATTTTATTGGTATCATTACCTTTTAATGATTTAAGTAAGTACCTAATTTTGATCAAACATGGCATATATTGACACCTAACGCCTAATTACCGAAGTTCGACTTCGTGAACTTCTGTGGGACAAAGGCCACGTGTTATACAAAGATCGTGATGCCAAGTTAAAGGCATGGGAAGAAGTTTGTACAGCTTTGTGTTCAAATTGTGGTATCCACGTCTTCTGTTCCTTATACGTTTACGAAGATAGTAAGCAGCAATTAAACAATTTGTAAACGCGTTCATTTCGTGTACGTGTTTGTGACTGTACCAGTCCGGCCAGTTTGGTTGGTCAGGAGAGCACTGAACGTTAAAAACTGAAGATCGGTTATGCGTATCGTCAGGAACGATGGTACGCACCGACGGTCGGTCGAGCACTAAAACCGGCCTTAGAATCACTATTGATTATTGTTAATGTAGTACAACGCCATCTATTATCGTTTTTCGGAAACGTCAAGCAGTGTGCTTGGGTGAGGTCGGTGCGGGGCGTGGCATGTCTTGTTTGACGGTTGTCAGCAAGCTGTCAGCTGTCAGCTGTCATTCTTTTTGACATTGGATGCATTTGATTTGAGTGAAGTTACTTTGGAGTGAGACACGAGGGCGAGAGGTCGTTTTGCCAGCCTGCTCCGAACTTACCGCGTTTCCGTACTCTAATCTATTTCCATCGGTTTGATCATTTGAGATTTTATTATTTTGTTATCGAGAGTGAATAAATAGAGGACTATAATCAGTGTTGTGACTATTATTTTCTGCCTACATCATGTCGAACGTGGACTCTGATGACGAGGTACCCCCAATGAGTGAACTACCCTCGTTATATATGTTACGGATAAAGACCGAATGGCGGGTACACCTAGGTTTACCCGGGTACAACTAGGTGCAACCAGTAGCAGTTGGGTAGAACTAGGTGTAGCTTAAGTCGACGTACCCTGCTGCGCGGGGCTCCTATTTCTGTCTGCAGGATTTAAAGTGACCTAACACGAAGGGGATGACGGGGGCTTCACTCTAGCCCCCGTCATCCCCTTCGAACCTAACCTATCCTTGTCGGGATTCCCCTTAACCACCAGTGTGCCCACACCTAGTTCTACCCGCTATGATGAAGGGTAAACCTAGTTGTAATCGAAGATAAGTAGGATACATCTAAGTTTAACCTCATGTGGTCGGCTGCACCTAGTTGTACCCAGGTAAACCTAGGTATGTTATCGGTAGCGGGTAGCACTGGGCAATGTTGACAAGAGAGGGTAGTCGTCGATATGGATCGGCGCACCCGAGGTTATAAAGGCGGTGGTCATTCGACGAAGCGAGAGCATTCCGTGTTGAACAGCTGAAGAAGTCTGACCTTTTATATCTGATTAGCTTGTCCTTATTTTATGATCTTGTAATAATTGTGTAAAGTAATATACTGTGATCTAGTTAATGTTACTAATACTAACCCAAATACAAGTACTCTCAGTGGTGGAGAGTCTCTGTTGGTTTTATTTACTGTGTTTACCTTGCTCGCAATCCTGACATACCGATATTAGCTGTAACTGTAATGATAGAATTACCCCTGAACGATTATGTTGTTGTGTCGTTTTACAGGTGTAACCGCCATTCGGGCTTTACTCGTAACATATACATGGCAAAGCAAAATGTGTCCAGTACGCCACGGTCACGACTACGTGACAGACTTAATGGAAGAAATCGTAGCTTGGCGCCGAGAGCACGCTTTTAAAAATGCTCTGTGACATTAGATAGATCAAAGATTTACTTCCTAGTTATGATTCGGACAGGTTCTGGAAAACTTCTGGTGCGTTTATATCGGGTGTAAAAAGACCCTTAACGATAACGAAAACCACGTATTGTACCCATCATTGGGATCATTTTTTTCGAACAAACCATACCTGGGAAATCATTGGTTTTGGAGACATTGAAGGTCAAAGTACACATTTTTTTTTTTAGTTTTTTCCAAAAACGATTTCCAAGTCATGATACTAAACTTTCTTCCATACAAACATTATCAAAAATTTCAATTTTTTCTAACAAATTACGCATTTGAAGTTACAAAAACGCAACGAATATCAAACGCACACGACCGCCTTGGCTCAGCTGTGTGGCCGCTGCACGCATGCAAACGCGCGGCATCGTCACAACCACACATTGCGCGCTACAAAAGAATTTTTCGTGCCAAAAAATAAAAGTCGTTTTCCAGCAATTATTTTTGGTCAATGTAATTTAGTTTGATGTACAGAGTGCGTAGATTTTGGCTATGTGATGTGATGGGTCTTTTTACACCCTGTAGAAAGAAAGCGTGAGAATGGGTGAGACACGATTTCAAAATGATTTGTTGTTTTTTGTGTGCCTCTTGAAATGTTTCGTTAAATAACTCGTAAATGAATATATGTTACTAGAACGTCCTCCGTTAATCTCAGAGCCGATGTCCCACAGTATGTAGTATTGTCATGTAACTGTTATACTCCAGTCGGAAACGTGCAGCATGGAGATCCCCGAGCTGGAGCTAGAGGTGGGGGGGCGAGCGCTGGGGGGACGCTTCACCACAGCAGAGGGCATCCTGTGCGCCACGGTGGACCAGCTGAGAGACTGTCCTGGAGCCATCGGAGACGCACCCGGACTTAACAGCGAGGGACTAAAGAGGTAACGGTTTATTTACTAAATTGCCCATGTGGGGACGGACTACAATACAAGCTTAGTTTTAGTATATACTAAACTAGTGATGTTCAAATCCGCTATAAACTGTAGACGTGTTATAAACTATAAAATAAATTCATATAGTCTGTTAATTTATACGCTATAATTATAACGCGGTGTTACAAAACTCAAGCGCAGTCTGAACGCGGAGACGCTATAATTTAATTAACAACACGCTAAACGGACTTGATGATGCGCAGTAAATGTTATCTCGCAACGCGCTGTACACTAAAGAATATAATAATACTTCCTTCCCTTACGCGCTGCTGCTAGTCGCTACGCTATCTTGCTATCTCGTTCTGGCCCCGCTATGCGCGTTTAGACTTTTATTCGTTGAGTAGGTTGAGGCGTTATAATATAGCGTGAAATCAGAGCCGCTACAGCAAACGCTATACGCTATGTACACATAGTCTGTTATATTTTGGCACTATACTAAACCTAAAACTAGTTTGTTCAAAATCACTAAGAGAATCTATTGACATATTTTTTACACCACTATTTTTTTTTTTCTTAAATTTCAACTTTGTTTCAATAGCTTTCTACCCGTAACAGTTGACGGGAATAGACATCTTGAGGCTTGAGATGGTCCTCTCGGTCAGTTTCCGTGTATTAGACAACCCCTGCATAGCACATCTCAGACATTTCATACTTTACTAGGGAACTTAACGCGACATAAACTAAGGTGTAACTTGGAGATTTACTAAAAAAAACACATTCAGGCAGTTGTAGTGAAAATCTTGTTGGGGTGTCTCGGTTTTCGTATAAAGTAAAAATAAGGTTGTGTTAAACGTTCCTTACCGCACGCTGGTAATAGACGCGTGTTGTAACATTATACAGAACACAGCATGCTTGGTGGTAGGATCTATACGGTCCGCCTGACTAGCTACCACCCTCACATTAAAGTCCGGCGCCAAGCAGTTTACTGTGTTCCCGAGTGTGTATGTGAGAGACAGAGGGGTATAGGAGAATCTCTCTATATATCTGTTACTTGGATTCGTATGCTCCATCTTAGACCCTGTCTGCGGTTACGATCTGGGACCCAATTCTCCTAAAATAAATTGTTGCCAAACGCAATCGAACCACAACCGTCAGTCAGTTTTTGTTTTCGAAAACTTTCAAAATGATTGATTTTGATTTTTGTGTCAAACAATTTGATAGCTTTTGAAATTGAGAACTGTCTCAATGAACGGTTCGGCCTTGGTTCGGTTGTGATTTATCAAGATTTATTTTAGGAGAATTAGGCCCCAGGTGCGATGAGGGTCAAGCGTAGGCTTGCCAACCTTTATGTATGAATTTACCGGGAATTTGACGGTCAAAATTCGTGACGTGGCAAAAAAAAAGCGGGACCCAACTGTCAAAGTATAGGGAGCCGAAAAATACAATTAGAAATTATTTTTCGTTCGTTCGACACGAGACTCGCGGTCGCGATCTCCACTCTTCTAGCTAAACAAAACGTGCGTTTACTAAATTCCGACTTCTGCCCGAAGGTTTAGCTGTAGGTACGATTAAACGGGACAGTAGGCGTCCCGCACACGTCTTTTGCGGGACGCGTCCTCTAAAGCTCTAGAAACGGGACGTCCCGGCTCTCGCGGGACGGTTGGCAACACTACAAGCGATAAAAAAGTCAAGTAATAAAAAAATAAACGTACTTGTTCGCTACTAGAAGGTTTAGCGACGTTTTAATGTAGGACTTAACATATAATATTAGCCTGTAACTGTCCCACTGCTGGGCAAAGGCTTCTTCTCATTTAGAGAAGGAACTAGCATTGATCGCCACGCTTGTTCACTGCGTGTTGGCAATTTCAGACCGGACCAATTTCTCTCGCTTCCGGCCGTGGTTCTGTCCATGGTCATGAGCGAGAGTGCGTGGGAAGCCATCACCTCCTTTTGCGAGGAGAGAGTCTTTTGATCCTTATGAGAAATGGGATCGAAAGGCATCATAAAAAAGTTTTGTGAAAACAGCCCTTTTTCTCGCTGACTGTACTTTTTTTTCAAAATCTGTGAATGCCGAATGAAATTATTCCAAAAGTTAGGGGTAGTCTTGTAAGAACGTTTTCTGTTGCTACAATGGTTAAGGTAGCTGCCCTTCATGCCCCATCTCAAATTACCACCCTGTATATACAACCGCCTAACATTGATTGTTGTGCAGTAGCCCGCCAGGCACAAGACTCCGCCTGGCTGGAGGATCCTCCCTTTGTGTTGGAGGAACACCACGCCTAGTTCCACCACAACGTTTATATGAAAATCCTTATTCCATGGGATTATTAACTTGAAAGGCACAAACACTCACTTCACAGTAAATGATAAAAGATGGATTTTTTGGATTTTATCACTACTTACATTAAAAAGGGGCTTAATGAGGCTTCAAAATTTCACGCAAGCGAAGATGCGCGCAAAAGCTAGTTCATAATATTGAGCACATTGTCGTTCTGTTACAGCTTCATAGCGAAAGTTGAAGAAGTACTGAAGGGCGAGCGAGCCGTCACCATCATCCTCGACGACCCCGCCGGCAACTCGTACGTGCAGAGCCTCGCTGAAGACAACACCGCCGCCGACGAAGGTAACCTACACCCGCCGGGAGACCAGAGGTGGCCTGTGCACACACTGACTGCCCCTCCCTACCCCTCTGACACCGCCCTACACTCTGACCCCCGCCCCCAGTAACACCCACTCACCTCTGATACGGCACACCCTCTACACCCCTCCCCTCTGACACCCCAAGTGACACCCCTCCTCCACCCTCTGCCACGACACCACATCTACACTCCTCCCCTCTGACACCCCCTCCCCTGTGACACCACCCTCCCCACTGATACCCGCTACCCACTGACACGACACCCCCTCTGGCAGCCCTTCCCCTGACCCCCCCCCCCCCTACTTTACACCCCCTCACATCTGACACGGCACCCCCTCTACACCCCTCCCCTGTGACACCCCAAGTGACACCCCCCCACCCTCTGCCACGACACCACATCTACACTCCTCCCCTCTGACACCCCCTCCCATGTGACACACCCTCCCCACTGACACCCCCCTTCCCTCTGACATGACACACCCTCACCTTTGACACCCCCCTCCCCTCTGACTACTCACGCGGGTCTGCAGACGACCCCCCCGCGTTTTGTGTGGTCGACGCATAAGCGTTGATTTCAGAATGACAAAAACTAAACAACATCACGCCTGTGTTCCCAGAAGGGTTGGCAGATGTGTATAGTACATTTCATCGTTTTGTTAGTCTCATGTATAGGGGGCGAGCCTATTGCCATCGACCGGGCACAAATTCAGACTCCGGGCTGCTACTGACAACTTCCACATGGGAAAACTCAATAACACTGTGCCAGCTAGGGATCGAACCCAAGACCTCACGCTCAGCAGTCGCGCTTGCGACCGCTAGACCAACGAGGAAACCAAAAAAAACTAAAGTTCTCTTAAAACTAATATTGTTACAAAAAAAACTGAAATATGTGTAATGTTTAGAGCGGTTACACACAGCATCCGATCCAGATCTGTGAAAATACGGATATAAAAAACTTGGATCGAATTCGGATATTGCTTTTAGTACTGCATTAGATCCTAAGCCGTGAAAAAACGGGACTATTCCGATCTGTCCCCTCGTCGGTGACAGGGGAACAGATCGATTTTTATTCCTGATCGGCCCCCCGAAGGGGACAGAACGGAATATTCCAAAAAACGGATCTAGAGTAAAAAACTCGGACCGAATTCTGATATTTCTTACGCACTAATCCGATCTCTAATCCAAATCCAAGCAATTCAGAAGCCAACTTTGGCATAATATGTCCGATTTGAATCCGAGGTAATGCGAAAGCGTTCATACAAACAGTACTACGGCTACTTCGGTCCGTCAATATTTCTTCCGAATTGGAAACTCACGGATGACGGAGAGAAATCGGATGACGGAAGTCGGATCTAGTGCGCAAACTATCATACAAATAGTTGTATGACTACTTCGGAACGTATTTTCACGGATTCGGATCGAATGCAGTGCGTAACCGCTCTTATAGAAAGAAAGAAAGAAAAAATATTTATTCTTACGCCCAAACGGACACACACGCATACTTAAAATTAAAAACATAATTACACTTAAAGGACAATGGGCGTTCTGTCCCATCAGCGGCCATCAATGAAACTAGTATCATTTGAAAGGCGAGTGCTTTTAGAACAAATATTGTTCAAGGAGTACGGTCAAATATCATTTGGGAAAAAAGATACAGGCAAAATACTATTTTAATGAATTATCATATTTTTTTCATGCTGCAATTTTTGTTATAATGATAAAACATACGAAAAATCATTGCATTTTGTTTACTTTATTGACGTGTGCATCAATAAATAATGTTAATAAAATATTAGTCTTAAATGTAAATGTAAAATACTTATTTGTCATAACGTTAGCGGTAAGGGCCACTGCAGACACGATACTTTTAGCATCGGCGATCGACGATTTAATCGCTTTTTGGTCGCTGGATGCCGCGACTGAACACTTCACTCCGCACACAAACGAGTCTCCTAAACGCGATGCAAACGCAAAATCGCCGATCGCTGATGCTAAAAGCATCGTCTCTGTTGTGGCCCTAAGCGCACTCCGGGTTGCTGCGCCCACATAAGGTGGGCAAGAAACCAAGAGGAAGAAATTCCTTTGACAGCTGATTTTTTAAATGAATTAATCGGTGATGATGATTAAAGCCCAATCATTAATGTAGTTATTAAGTTAATCACTATATTACATTATTGTAATCTGGTATACATGTTTTCATTTTAATAAATCAACGTATTTAATAAACCTTCAGGTTTATTTAACCTATCATTATCTTATATTTGTATATTACGTATATAATAACATAATCATATCATTATTATATGCTTAAATTCATTATTACATCAATGTAACATCATCACGAGGTGTACAAAATATTGTATTAAAGATACAAACTGTAATAATTCCTTTAAATGATTTAATTCGATATTTTTTTTAATATAATCCACCTATGATAACTTTTGATCCAAGGAAGTTACAGAAACAATCTTTTGTAATCTTATTGTATACATAATTGCCTACTAGAAAGTAAATAGTACAGAAGTGGCCGCCGATGGGACAAGCTCCATACAATTTTGCCCATTGTCCTTAATTAATTTTAACACAAGTTTTCCTTTTTAAACATATAATTGCCTGGCAATCCAAACAAAACACAAAAAAAAAAAAACTATGTCTATCACGCATATTTAGTCTGTGGTTACCTAGGCATCTTACATTATCTATTAAAAATACTGATAATACCAAAGTATGTTAATCATATTGTTGTGTTCCAGGTCTGAAGGTGACCCGCTACGAGCGCACCTTCGAGCAGAACGAGGAGCTCGGCATCAACGACATGAAGACTGAAGACTATCAACCAAACCGCTAAACATTACATATACTAACATATACTACACTACCACCCACACACACTCACACTTGACTAATAGTGTTACACACACTCGCTAACAAAACCTGACATGTTACCTTCATCTTAAGGGTACCTTTTCACCAGAGATGTGCTATGCTGCGAGAATGTAAGA
The DNA here is from genome assembly GCA_905220435.1 of Amphipyra tragopoginis. Classification (NCBI taxonomy): domain Eukaryota; kingdom Metazoa; phylum Arthropoda; class Insecta; order Lepidoptera; family Noctuidae; genus Amphipyra; species Amphipyra tragopoginis. The sequence continues at coordinate 14,927 of HG992021.1, read as the reverse complement.
GGCATCCATTGTAAAGTATGTAAATGAAGAGTAATGCCTTCATTTAATTTACTGAACTTCTTAATAAAGCGCGCATTAGGCACGTGTCAGATATATCAAAACGAATTCAAAAACCGATTTCAAACACAAATCGATTCGTATCGATTTCTCAAACTAGAAAATTCGATTTCAAAAATCGACCTTGCTAATCCAAACGCTAGCGATCTCTATCACTGAACGAACGAATCCGAATCGACAAACCAAAATCCAAACGCAAACTTATGCCTAGAAAATCGCTTTCTCTCTTTCTAACATAACGGAACTTAGCGGAATAAAAAGGATAGCATGAATTTTGCGATTTAGATTTCGGTTTATCGGTAACGGAAATGATGAAATGCGATCAATATCATCTTTACTGCTAAGTTTTTAAAGACTATAATTGCGAGATAATACGTTGATGTATTTTGGTTTATGGATTCGTGTTTTTAACTAGAAATAATGTACCTATTGTTTTCGTTTAGATGAAAATCGCACAAATCGTTACTACCTACTCCTTAGCTAATAAAACGAAATCTAAGTACGCAACCGAATTGGCGAGGTTAGGCGCTACTGAAATCGGATTTCTAAAAACGGATTTTGAAATCGATTTTGATATCTGAAATCTGATAAATATCAGTTTGCATTCAAAACCAAAAACGCCCATGTCTAGCACGCATTATTGGGACGGGAGACCTCTTGCCAAAGTGGCGCCAACTAGTGGCGTAAATTTTCGTAAAAACCATCATTGCCCTAAAAACTTAGACGTATAAAATCCAAGGCAGTCCATTATCTTATGTTGGAAATAGGCAGTAATAAAAACTGCATTTGAATATTCCTCGAAGGTAAATATCTGTTTTAGACTTTCCCAAAATCGTAATTGTATTTTCTTCCACCCAATAAAAAAAAAAAACTATGAAATCCTTAAATCAAAACACCTACTAGTCGCGCGCAGAAGGTTTGCCGATGACTGCGCCTCCCACTTCACCGACCGCTACCCGCGCTCGTCTGAATCGTACCGACCATAGACGCGTGACGTCATGAGGCCATCGGCAAACCTTCTCCGCGCGACTTTTATTTTAAAACCGTCCCCTAAGTGTATTCCTGGCTTCACTTGTATACGTAATATGTAACTCATTGCAATCAGACGAGCGCAGCGTGTGTGTGAGTGAGACGCCTCCACACGACTCATACTCATCATGATGTAAATATACTGGTTTTTTAAATGTGTGTGTGATATTTATTAATAATTATCTAAATATTATGATAACCCCAAGTATAATCAACCAAAGAGAAAAGTATACAGGCAACTAATTACATTCGTATTTAAACAGAATCAGAATTCATTTATTTCTGTAGTTGTTGTAGTATGTCACTTAAATAAATTTCATTTCACAAAAAGGTACGTGTTTCATTTTGTTTGCAGAGTGGGAGCTTTTGAAACCTATCTTGTAGGCCTAGCACGAATATTTTGACGTATAGTAACGTAAACGTAACGTTAATGTGAGTGAATTTTAAATCGAAAATACAACTATTCTATTGCATTTTAGTTTAAATTTATCCGACAAGCACAAGTTGTATCATACAAACATAGATATGAATAAAGTTTTTAATTCGATTAAATATTATGTGCGAAACGAGAATTTCCAATTCAAAATTCACTCGCGTTAACGTTACGTTTACGTTACCATACGTCACAACATTCCTGCTAGGTCTACTGATTGTTTCCACATATTACTCGTATTTATATAAATCTAGGTGAGGATAACAATGAAGCAATAGGGATTAGCCCCAGCGGTTAGCCGCATATTACTTAATGAGTATTGTATTGAATCGTATTTTAACAAAGCTAATACGTGTGTTGAGTGGCCCAGTCTTTACCATCGCTTGTCTGAACGTGTCTTGCGTATCAAAGTTATTACGCGCAGTTATTTGCCTGTATGCCTAACTCTTTTGCTGACTGTACATACTTAGAGTAAAAAAGCGGTTTAAAAACGTTTCCCAAATAGTGTTTGTAGTTTAACAAGTTAATGTAACAAATCAAAACAATCTGAACATTTACTGAACATGTATCAACTTAATTATACTGGGCTTTCTTAAGGGGTCACTTTACTCATCATTATGAACAACTTTTACTATGGAACCAAAAAAGAAATCGCAAAAAAAAACCGCTGTTCCCTACATTTATGTTCGCATAACTCGTCAAAATGTAGGGAACAGCTTTTTTTCGCGGTTTCCTATTTGGTCCCATAGTAAAAGTTGTTCATAATGATGAGTATAGTGACCCCTTAAGAGGTTGTTAGTGTTTTTCCAATCATCCTGTATACAGTGGTGTGTATACGACATTGTGATATTATATGTATTTACTTCATCGATTACCGCACCGAATTACTAAAAAAGGGTCTGGGCGTTTGTTTGTGAGATTTGTGTCTGTAAACGCACCCACGATACAAGGGAAATCTTAGTGTGGGGCAATGTTTTTTAAAAAAAAAAAAGATTTTCTAGGGAACTAATTAATTGATTAGCGAAATTAATAGTCGATCGGCGAATACTACAATTCGACTTTTTTTTAAACACTTATAATAATCTTATTTTTAAAAATCTCAGCTGATCATGGATCACTGAACAATTATTGTGATGTTCTGATCAATTATTGTGATTTACTGAACAATTATTGTGATGTCCTGATCAAAATATTTGTAACGCTAATCAAAATTCAATTTTATCGCTGAACAGTGAAATGCTTTGTAAAATAGCGAATATTTATTTCGTTATTAATTAACACAGAAATTATAGATGTCAATGCGAAAAAATAAAATATAGCTGAGACTCACGTTATATCGGTGCGGCCATCGTCTTATGTCTATGTAACCAATAGTTCGAGCACTGTACTCCAGGACCGTAGCTAGAGCCCCTGTCCCTGGGGCCTCCTTTATCAGGGCCCTGGTCTACTTGTTTGGGGCCCCCTGTGCTGTGCTGAGGTAGCAAGTTCGAAAAGCGAAAAAAATTGAAGCGGTTATGCCCAAGTACTGTCGCGAACTTTAAGTGTTAGAGCTATTTAACAATAACTATTCATAACAACAAGATATCACAACCAGATACATACGTACAGATCAACTACGATAACACGGCACGCCCCTCCATTGACACTGCAAGTAATGTGTGAGAAACAATATTAACAACGCGTCATTCAACGCAGATGTGTGCTGCAACTGTAGCACAAACTTAAACAAAAACATGTTACAGTCGCTCCACAGATTTGACGTCTCTAATTAACAGTATGGTACCGTTTGTAGGTTTGTATGAATGACACACGTGCGATGTCGAGCGCGAACTTTAATTATGCACTAGTCGAGCAATAAATATACTAAATATCAAACACAAACATGGTGACTCGTTGTCATATGCACACACACATTGAACACATGTTGGAGGGGCGCGCCATGTGTAGTTGATGTGTAACAAGCATTTATGTTATAAAGCTTATAATGTAACCCGCATACCAACGTATTACGAAACCATACACAGTTTATAATCAATACATTACAATTACGTAGGTACATGTAATTCTGTTTTGTAATAAAATTGTATCCTAAATATGTTTTTGATTTATTTACCTATCGTCCCATAATAATAATTTAAGGGGGGGGGAAGGTCTTATGAGTCGGTTAAGAGGGGGGGTCCAGGGTGGGGGTTTGGTTTCACTTGTCTGTTGGGGGGGGGGGGGGGGGGGGTTTCTCCTATACACTAAGGGGCCGTCCATTAATCACGTGATGTTTTTTTTTTGCATTTTTTAACCCCCCCCTCCCCCTTGATGATACGATACGTGTTGATGTTTAAGACTACCGGGGTCCCCCACCCAAAATCACGTGTATTTTTAGTACCTACAAAGAATCTTAAAATTTTTAGAATATTATCTTAAATACAGACATAAAGTATTATCTAATTTTATTCTGAAATTAATGACCATGATGAAAATGTCTGGACAGAAAGGTTGCAGGTTGTTTTTGACTGGCATACAAATTTTCGCTTTTCAGTTTAGAAATCGCGCGTTTGACGAAAAAATAAATACACGTGATATCTTACTACACCCCCCTCCCTCAATCCTTACGCACATCCCCTTGTGATATTTCGTGATTTTTGCCAAACCCTCCCCCCTCTTTCGAGCCTCACGTGATTAATGGACGGCCCCTAAGGGGGGGGAGGAGTTGTTGGTTGGGGTTGACGAGGGAGATGGGGCAGGGAGAAGGTGAGTTTGAAGGGTTCACTGGTGGCTCTGGGTGACTCCCGGGATTCCGGGTAGGATGAGCCCATACTCGGGAGGTTGAGGAGTTCCCTAAGGCTTACCTGATAGTCAGGTGTGGAGTCTTCAGCCTGATACAGCAAGTCCTCGAGCCAGCTTCGGAGTCTTCAGGGAGAGCTAGAGGTACGCGGCTTGACGTCACGCCTCGTGTGATATGGCCCTGAGGTCACCGACACGACTCGGCACGTGTGTCACTAGGCGTTTCTAACCTCTAAACTCCCAGAGTTCTGCTCCGATCTTGACGATGTTGGTGTCAGGAGATAGCCTCCGACTGCGCCTGTGCGATGGTGATACTTGCTAAACTTTCACTGACCTGTGATGTTGTAAGGGGTCAAATGATTCCTGTTGCTGAACCCGTTGAGTTGTATTCTGGTGCACTGTACCTACACTGCTCACTCACACTGAAAACTTTCACAAACATAGCTCAACGGGTTTAATATTGGCGATTTTTTTTTTTTAAGCGGAGCGACATGTGACTATGTTGATGACTTTTTTTTTGTAACTGCTCAGGTAAGGTTAGGTCGCGCTCAGGTTAGGTTAGGTCTGCCGGGAGGACACGGCGTGGAACACGCTGGCAGAGTGTGCCGCTTGGGAGGAGCCGCGCCGTGCCCTCATCTCAGGAGTAGGCGGTGACCTGTCGCTGTCGGCCGTGGTCGAGTCCATGGTCGACAGCGAGGAGTCCTGGGACGCGGTGGTGTCCTTCTGCGAGACGGTAATGTCGCTGAAGATGCGAAAAGGGTGAGGGAGATCACCTCCACTCACCGAGCCCGTAGTAGACGCACCGGGCGTCGGCGGAGGGCGGAAAACGCCCGCTTCCAGCCCCCCTAAATGGGTCCAGGGGCGACGGACTTGGGGAAGTCTGTCGCCCCCCATATATCAGGACCCAAGGCGGCGGCCCGAAGAAATCCAAGCGCGCTCCTCTTAGACGGCGCGGGGGGGAGTCTAACACCTCTCTGCCCCCGCTAACACGAGAAGGTTAGGTTAGGTTAGGTCGGTTAGGTTAGGTCGGTCAGGTTAGGTTAGGTCGGTCAGGTTAGGTTAGGTCGGTCAGGTTAGGTTAGGTCGGTCAGGTTAGGTTAGGTTAGGTTAGGTTAGGTTAGGTTAGGTTAGGTTAGGTCGGTCAGGTTAGGTTAGGTCGGTCAGGTTAGGTTAGGTCGGTCAGGTTAGGTTAGGTCGGTCAGGTTAGGTTAGGTCGGTCAGGTTAGGTTAGGTCGGTCAGGTTAGGTTAGGTCGGTCAGGTTAGGTTAGGTCGGTCAGGTTAGGTTAGGTCGGTCAGGTTAGGTTAGGTCGGTCAGGTTAGGTTAGGTCGGTCAGGTTAGGTTAGGTCGGTCAGGTTAGGTTAGGTCGGTCAGGTTAGGTTAGGTAAGTCAGGTTAGGTTAGGTCGGTCAGGTTAGGTTAGGTCGGTCAGGTTAGGTTAGGTCGGTCAGGTTAGGTTAGGTCGGTCAGGTTAGGTTAGGTCGGTCAGGTTAGGTTAGGTCGGTCAGGTTAGGTTAGGTCGGTCAGGTTAGGTTAGGTCGGTCAGGTTAGGTTAGGTCGGTCAGGTTAGGTTAGGTCGGTCAGGTTAGGTTAGGTCGGTCAGGTTAGGTTAGGTCGGTCAGGTTAGGTTAGGTCGGTCAGGTTAGGTTAGGTCGGTCAGGTTAGGTTAGGTCGGTCAGGTTAGGTTAGGTCGGTCAGGTTAGGTTAGGTCGGTCAGGTTAGGTTAGGTCGGTCAGGTTAGGTTAGGTCGGTCAGGTTAGGTTAGGTCGGTCAGGTTAGGTTAGGTCGGTCAGGTTAGGTTAGGTCGGTCAGGTTAGGTTAGGTCGGTCAGGTTAGGTTAGGTCGGTCAGGTTAGGTTAGGTCGGTCAGGTTAGGTTAGGTCGGTCAGGTTAGGTTAGGTCGGTCAGGTTAGGTTAGGTCGGTCAGGTTAGGTTAGGTCGGTCAGGTTAGGTTAGGTCGGTCAGGTTAGGTTAGGTCGGTCAGGTTAGGTTAGGTCGGTCAGGTTAGGTTAGGTCGGTCAGGTTAGGTTAGGTCGGTCAGGTTAGGTTAGGTCGGTCAGGTTAGGTTAGGTCGGTCAGGTTAGGTTAGGTCGGTCAGGTTAGGTTAGGTCGGTCAGGTTAGGTTAGGTCGGTCAGGTTAGGTTAGGTCGGTCAGGTTAGGTTAGGTCGGTCAGGTTAGGTTAGGTCGGTCAGGTTAGGTTAGGTCGGTCAGGTTAGGTTAGGTCGGTCAGGTTAGGTTAGGTCGGTCAGGTTAGGTTAGGTCGGTCAGGTTAGGTTAGGTCGGTCAGGTTAGGTTAGGTCGGTCAGGTTAGGTTAGGTCGGTCAGGTTAGGTTAGGTCGGTCAGGTTAGGTTAGGTCGGTCAGGTTAGGTTAGGTCGGTCAGGTTAGGTTAGGTCGGTCAGGTTAGGTTAGGTCGGTCAGGTTAGGTTAGGTCGGTCAGGTTAGGTTAGGTCGGTCAGGTTAGGTTAGGTCGGTCAGGTTAGGTTAGGTCGGTCAGGTTAGGTTAGGTCGGTCAGGTTAGGTTAGGTCGGTCAGGTTAGGTTAGGTCGGTCAGGTTAGGTTAGGTCGGTCAGGTTAGGTTAGGTCGGTCAGGTTAGGTTAGGTCGGTCAGGTTAGGTTAGGTCGGTCAGGTTAGGTTAGGTCGGTCAGGTTAGGTTAGGTCGGTCAGGTTAGGTTAGGTCGGTCAGGTTAGGTTAGGTCGGTCAGGTTAGGTTAGGTCGGTCAGGTTAGGTTAGGTCGGTCAGGTTAGGTTAGGTCGGTCAGGTTAGGTTAGGTCGGTCAGGTTAGGTTAGGTCGGTCAGGTTAGGTTAGGTCGGTCAGGTTAGGTTAGGTCGGTCAGGTTAGGTTAGGTCGGTCAGGTTAGGTTAGGTCGGTCAGGTTAGGTTAGGTCGGTCAGGTTAGGTTAGGTCGGTCAGGTTAGGTTAGGTCGGTCAGGTTAGGTTAGGTCGGTCAGGTTAGGTTAGGTCGGTCAGGTTAGGTTAGGTCGGTCAGGTTAGGTTAGGTCGGTCAGGTTAGGTTAGGTCGGTCAGGTTAGGTTAGGTCGGTCAGGTTAGGTTAGGTCGGTCAGGTTAGGTTAGGTCGGTCAGGTTAGGTTAGGTCGGTCAGGTTAGGTTAGGTCGGTCAGGTTAGGTTA